>VZTF01002621.1:1135615-1221340 GCA_013397755.1 Cnemophilus loriae | reverse complement strand
TATATATATATATATATTTATATTTATATTTATATTTATATTTATATTTATATTTATATTTATATTTATATTTATATTTATACGTGAGGTGCCATTTCTTCCCAGAAGTCAAGGGATGGAGAAATCCAGTCCTGCTTCTTCTCTCCACTAAATGTTCTCACATGGCTGTTGTTGATATGGCCATTACTGGCTTGAGAAGTCATGGCTTCATGTACCACATTATAAAAATAGTAACTAGTCAGTTTTCCAATTCAGCTGGCAGTTTTTGTTTTTAATATTTTTATTACTGCATACATCATCGTCCAGCCATCTGCTGAAGAAGAGACAGACAATAACTGGCCAGAACTGGAATGATTTTTGCTGTATCTGCAGCTGGGCATTTCATTACTGTATTCTGATGGGGAATAGATTGGGAGAGGTATTTTATTCTTTTTTTAGAGGCAATCAAAATGTGATGCACAGCAACACTTCAGTGTGAAAAAAGACATTACTTTTTACAGGAAGACTGGAAGACCCATATTGACCTTTGTTTACCACTCTCCCATCGCTGTTGTGAGGGAAGCAGCAAGTCTGTCTCAGATCCTGCTTCTGTCATTCCTGAGGCTCTTCTGATCACTGAATTATCACAATTTTTGCAAAACTAAGAGAGGCATTAGGCTAATCTGCCCCAGATGCTACAGCTCGCTTGTATCTTGCTCTAGCTCTTCATGCTTCCTTTCCCTTTTATCCAGAGTTACCCCCCAAAGGAAAAACCTGACCATCTCCACTGCAGAAATTGGCAGTCAGCAGGCTCTTCCTTCTTTAAATCCAAAATTACTCCAGAACAGACAATTAGGATGAGTAGCTTTGGCCAGCTGCAGGCCATATTGTTTATCAAAAGGGCAGAACACTCACACTGAGGTAAGTGTGCTTTTCTATGTATCCGAAATCTCTAGGAAAACCACTTTTTTTTTTCAAAGTTTGGCAAAAGTCAAATAAAACAGTGCCTATTAGGGTTGATATTAAGTCCAAGGTGGTAGATGGGCTGTGCCCTGAAAGCACAGCAGCAGCTTTCTGCACACAAAAGTTGAAAGTGAAACCTTGAAGTCCCATGGCAGCTTTTATATTAGAAGTTTCTGGGGTTTGGTGGTCTTTAGCCAAAACTGTTCCTACAGAGTTATCTTGTTGATCTATATCCTCTCATTACAAATATAGTTCCTTCTGTTTGCTCTTTCTATGGGATTGTTAAATAACTGAAAAAACTCACTGGATTAAAAGACGCTTATAAACACAGTATTTGCCCCTTGTGTAGAATTACAAAGAAATGCAAGAATTACCTCTATCAACTTCAACAAATCTCAGCATGAAAACACTGTAGAATAAAAGAATGGGGAAAACACAGCTAGAAGTAGGACATAAATGAGCCCTGATCCACTGCCCATTGATGTCAGTGGAAAGACTTGCACTGACTTCACCAGATGAGGCCTGTTGTGAAGGTCTGAAAAATACTAACAATATCTTTATGCAGGATATTTTCAAAACAAAATGGGGATACCTTTTTTTTTAATCAACGAGTTATATAATATGGCATTGCTTCACAGAATATCCATGTCCATAAGAAATTGTAGCAAGGAAAAGCAGAAGATGGAAAATGTTTTTAATTAGCCTTCAATTAGTCTGAAACTTATCTATGTCAAGGAAGAATTTCACAGAGGAAAATATGCAGTAACATATTACAGCTGTTCATTTTGGAAGACACAAATAAAATAATTTAATTTAATTGTTCTCTTCTTACATTTTTACTTCCTCCCTCATGCCATATTTCTTTTTAAGAAATGTCTCTGCACAGTTAAATTGGAACACTATACAGGAATTCTTGCTCCTTTTTATTATTTTACCATATGAGAGTTCAGGCATGTTGTCAAGTCATTTGACCTCCTTAAGTGCATTGGCAGAACTGATACTCATGGCCAAGAAATTTTCCTTGTTTCCTTTTCTAAAAGTTGTTTAAATGATAATTTGTAATAATTATAGAAAGTGCATCCTTAACTAACTGAGGAAAGACTTGGTTTTTTTTCCACAGGCATCTCTTACACTTTAGCTGATGAATCCAATGATGAGAGAGATGGAAACTGACTTTCAAGATGTTATTTTGACTTATTAATAAGAGGGATGGGAGTGATAAAGTGAGAGGTGATCAATACACAAAGAAAAGATCAGACATGCGTTTGCAATTTGAGTCCAAAAATACCCGTGTTAATAGGAGAAGCTATGAGAGCAAGCTTCAAAAGAAAGCTTTTATGGTGAAAACTGATATATAGGATCTTGATTTAGAAATGATTCTGCCTACTGTAATGACTAAAAAAAACCCAAATCAAAATTGATAGGGATGACTGTTCCAAACTGAAGTGCATACAAACAGACCTGAGAGTGTGCATTTTCTGTAATATCTATTCACATCAGAGGAAAGTTTTATCAAATTGGTGCATATAAACTCAAAGAGAGGTGCTGTTTTATTACAGGAAGTGTGCTTCCAGGAACAACAGAATGTTATTAAATGTCAATGAGTATCAGTTCATTACCCAGATAATTCTTCAAGCTTATATATATTTTCCGACAACATTCTTTTTAAAACTTTAGTGATAGAAATCAAGAACAAAAGACATATTGCAAATACAAAATAAAAGCATTTTTACAAGTCCTATCAAGAGCAAACGTATTTGAAATCAGTTTTAGATAAAGTATTTACAACCACTGAAGCAGTTAACCTTTTTTATTTGGCTGTAAGCTCAAGATTTCTGAGCATAATTCTTTTTCTCATAGTTATGAATTTTTTTTCTCCTTGGAAATTTTGGGTACAGTTTCAAAAGTGCTTATGCTATTTAGGTGGTTTTCAGCATCTAAAGTTCTGCATTTATAGTAGAAATCTTAGCAAATTGAAAGTGGAAAAGCATTCAATTTGTGCATTCTGGAGTTCCATTAGAATAGCCTACTTCAAAGCACCAGTCTGACAAAGCGCTTAAATATGTTCTGAATTTCTCTCTCAGCCACGATCTTCCCAATTTCAGCAAGGCATTCACATGCTTTAAGTCAAGAACTAGTTTTAAAACTTTGCTGAAACAGAGCTGAAAAGTTGCTTTACCCATCCAAAGTACCAGAGCAATTCAAGTTTTCTCCCCCTTTAACTGTAGGTCCTGTGCACTTTGCAGCCCTTGTGAGCTGCTGGAATGCACCATGTACAGACAGGTAGCTTCTACCAACACTCCTCAGAGTGCCTTAACTTCAAAAGAATAGCAGTTTTCCAAATCCAATATATATTGCACATCTAACTTATGAAAATAAATAAATTATTGAAAGAGTTGTCACGTGACTTATTGGAATGCATGGATTTGACCCATGCAAAGTCAAAACAGGATTTTAGAATAGATACACAATTTTATTAGTAAGGCAAGCAAATTATCCATATTGAGGTAGAAGTAGGTGAACTCACAAGGGGAGGAGAGCATCTGTCCAACCCAGGTGGGAACACTTCTCTGTTCCAGTGGTTAATATTTTTCAAGACATTCTCAGAAACGACCAGCTTACTTCACAGAAATGGCTTTACATCTTCATATCCAGATCAGATCTCATGTCTTAGGTAAGGTTTCCCTTTTATACCCCTCAATACTTCACCTCTTCAGTTACCATCAGTGAATTATCGCAAGTTTTGTTCACTACATGAGACTATGGATCTTATTTAAGTAACACCAGCTTCACCAGAAGTTAAATCTAGACCACAGAAATGTTTAAAACCATTAAAAGGAAATATAGTCACATTGCTGAGCATGTACCCGAGTACAGCTCTTGCATACTCAGGTTCTAAGAAACAGTCTCTAACTCCTCTCAGACTCACAGTTCTGTTACAGTTCTATTCTGTTCTGTTACAGTGTTACAGTTCTGTTCCCCATAGATCTAGATGCTATTTTTGTTGCTAGTGTTTCAATTCATTTCCAGTTGCAGGACTTTCCTTAGCAAATTTTTAAGTTGCTAGTACAGATACACATGTAATATCACATATATATTAGAGACTACAAATATTCAGCTTTACAATTTATTTTTTTTTTAAAATGTAGTTGAAGTGCACTTATGACAATAATCCTTTCACACGCGAGGTGTCCTGTTATACACGGCTGACTGGGACTAAAAATCTTAAGACATGTCCTTCTACCACATTGAAATTTGTGCTAGATAAATGATATGCAATCAAAAGTTTAAGTGAGGGAAGGTGTCAGAAAATAGTATCTGAAGTACCTTGTACCTTTACTAAAAAAGTTGTTTCATACTTAGATATTTATTTATTGAATTCATGTCTTCTAAGGATTACTTCCTAGTCTACATCCTATCTAGGATTTCTTTCAGATAGTTGACCGTTTTCTTCCTAGTTGTTCAAATATGGCCTTGTCTAACGTCCTGTTTGCTCAGGTAGGTATTAGACAGTGTCATTGGAAAATATGCTGGAGAATCAACCCTGTTTTCCAAAATACTATGCTAAAACTTTTATGGTTTGGTTTGTTTTATTTTTTGATTACATATGGCACCCGTTGTGGTCTGCTAGAAAATGTACTACCACTGTTCTCCTTCCTTTGGAGGCCATTGCTATTTGGAGTGAGACTCAGACGCAGAGGCATAAGAGTATGTAATGAGATTTTGCACAGATCAAACCATCAGTGTCTCCTATCAGACAGACACATATGAGTACATAGGCAAGTAGCCCTTTGGAATTCATGAGAAAATAGAAAACAGTTTTAAAATCTAAGGTGGAAACCATAAGTTTAGTAGGGAAACTTAATTAGATATAAGCTTGCAATATGAGTACCATAAGGGTTGGAAGAGGAACAAACTTCATATTTAGTAAATCTATCAGCATACAAAAGCGTCTGCACAACAGGAGCATTTTTAATCCTTTTCTCTGACTGGAGTAGCAGTAGAGAGACCCTCCTTTCTCATTTTGACCTTATTATAGCACATTACTAGCAATATTTGTAAGACTTATATCCATTTGAAAAATAGCACTCACGTCCACGTTGAGTAATAACAATTACAACAGCAGGTGGTTGCTGAACTGACAAATATCCAGAGATATAAAGGGCGTGCATAAACACTGCCAGGGATGGGAAGCCTGGGAGAGAAAACTTGAGAATTATCTGCCAGAAACAATGAGTGTGGTATTCCACAAGGAAGAAATGGGCTGCAATTTACTACATGTGGCACTTGGATAATTTCATCTGGCTTTTCACTAAGGCTAAGAACTGACGTGTTTCCCTGGAAAAAGCTGAGGAGACATCCAGGCACTGAGAGATAAATCGGGAGGTTCACGACAAGTACTCCCATAAGAAAATGATAGGCAACAATCCAGAAGCTCTCTAGGCTGGAATCACAAGCCTTGTCGAAGGAAGATAAGGCCTGGGAAAAGGAAGCAGAACAAAATTATAAGCATTCTGAAGAATTGTTCCTCTATTTCTTCCCTGGAGAGCTAATATTTCCTGATCAAACTGCTGTTCCTCAATTTAGTGAAGACCAGGAAGGGACTGCATACCCTAGTCACCCTAGAAAGTCTGAACACAAAGAGATAAATCTTTAAAAGTGACAAAGGAAATCAGAGGATGCTGTATCATGTAAAATCATTCTAAACATTCAAGTGTCCTCCATTTCTAAACATTCAAGAGTCCCTCCCCTTTGAAGGGACTCTTCAAAGGACAAGATGAAAACAGTCCCTAGCACAGCTCCCAGAATAGCACATGTGCTCCCTCTGGTATGATTTAAGGTGTCTGAGTATCATTTATGGAAAACAGTTTTTCATTGAACCCAAATCTTCAATTATTGCAAATGTGTTCCTTACAGTTAAATAAGTAAAAAAAAAATTACAAACCCACTTTTGGTTCCATATTTATATCAGAACATCCTGGTATATCTGAAAGTCATATACTGCAAGCAGCTTTGTGTCTGAGTTTAAGAAGGAAGTTGAAATCATGGAAAATACCTAGAGGTAGAAAAGTACAATGTGTTTTCCAAAGGTTACAGGGAAAAATATCTGTGAACTAGGATTCTTTGGTTTTATTCCTGATTTTATCAGAGACTGGCTTAAGACATATCCACCTTAGGTGTTTCAACAGCTAAAAGATGCTTGGCCACAGCAAGATGATTCACAGCACCAGTTAGGAACCTTTCTCCTTAGTCATTCAGCAAAGAGATTTTTTGGGGGTGTGCGTATTGCCAGGCTCCCAAAACAGTCAATGGAGACTGATAATCGGCTTTTAAGAATGAGTCAGAGTAAAAGCATTAGAGAGTTATTCCTGTTAACTGCACTCTGAAGGAGCCCATCTCTCACTGTCCACTACAGAAAAAGCGCCTAAGAAGTATCACTGAGTTTCTTGGCATCAGCTCAGTCCAGGGTAACCAAAATCTCCATGTTTCACGTGAAAGCTCAGTCGGCAGAGGACATTGTCACATCAGCCACAGGATCTGGACTCCCATTCGAGCCCCAGATGCCCTGATCACTCAGGTGGCCTCTCTGCTGGCTGAGGCTGATGTGAGCCCAGGAAGAGCCAGCTGTCTCTGCACACAGAACCACCTCGTATTACCAGCCTGGACCTCAGTTACATCTCCTTGACTGATAGGAATGTGCCTGACCTGGAATATTTGGCCCAGACAGTCCTATTCAAGCCTAGTGCCCACACTGTGCAGGCTGGAATCATGGGGACATAGAGACTAAACCAGAGAAAGTTCTCTTTCTCAGGTTTTATGGCACTCAGTGGTAACAGGAAAATACTGAGTTTCTGCTGGAGCACGTTTCTGACATGAATATGGTTTTATAAAACTGTCCACAAGAACAGAAGCAAGCATTTCAAGACTAGATGGTGTCTTGGTATAACTAAACTGTTCTAGGAGTTACCTGGAGATGCACTGGGATGGGCCTCTATTTGGTACTGACATTTATATTTCCAGGTAGTCACCAGTTTTTGAAAAAAAATCATTGAATAAGCAGCAGGACCTAATGTAAAAGCACACTTAAATATCAGAGTCATTAGACTGCTTTTAAACTGTAATTTTAATAGTCTAGATTCCTTCTGATTCAGAATGACTTTTCTGGGATACTTGTTCCTCTCCTCCTAGTTTGCCTCCTGCAGTTCTAAATATTCCAAAATAAGGGTTTCAACCTCTCATCTCTTGTTGAAATTATGCACTTCAATTTCTCAACTACTGCCATATGAGGGGACTTGAAAAGCAGAATCACTACAGCTGCATCCACACAGGTCAGGTATCACCCAGTTGTGCCACTCCATGAGCTCTGCTGCCTAAGCCACAGCATTCCATGTGGATGGCAGCTTAACAGCCTCTATTACTGCACTGGACTGCTTTCTCTGCATCTAGATATCATAGAAGAATGTTTTATGTTGCCACATTATTCATCTTCAAAACCTACAGTGACTTGCAGTGATCTTTTCAGTGCTCTGAATGTGTCTGAGGGACTTAATTCACTTGTTTTGGTTTCTAGAAAACACTATTTCACAGGCCTATGGATTTAAGCATTTAAGATTCTTTGGATTTCCATTTATTAAATATTTTTTTGTTTCCATATTTTAAGCACCATAGACGTACAAGAGATTTTTTTTTCATTAATTATCACATTTGGTTGCTAAAAAGTTAAGGGTGAGTTACAAAAAACCACCACTTTCTGAGTCGTGAGTCCATCCAGACTGTGCAGAACTGAGTTCATACCAATACAGCGGCACTGATATTAATATGTATATACTGTATCATCTGTGTAGTTAGACTACTGTCTGGAAAGTTCTCAACGTAGACTCTTTCGAAGGCACCTACAAAAAAATAATCCATTTTGAAAAATCCAATTAAGAAAAATATCTGTTTTTCAATAAATTAGAAAAAGAAAAAAACAGAATGGGTTAAGAATAAAGAGGGTAAGCTACTCTTTAACTGCTTGAACTCTTGAATCTACAAGTGAATTATGGAAAATCTGACAGACGAACCTAGGTAAAATGACATAATTTCATTTCTGCTTCTGTGGGGAGAAGAGGAAAGGGGGAAACTATTGTGGTTTTGAAATCACAACAGAATGAACTCACTCTCATTCTCTGACCTATTCATTTCTCAATACTTATTTTTATAGCTCATGTTACGAAGTTGTGTAATGATAATTTATAGGTCGGCTTGACAGAACCAGGGAGACAGTACTCAACATGATCCTAACTGTTCGTATCCACAAATACAACAGCCTATATTACTTCTCCTCTCCCCCAAACTATCTGAACTTCCCTCACAGAGGTGTGTAATGAAAGGAAATACATGAACAAAAATACGGAACAAAGGGGACAAAGGGCAGACTTTTGTAGAGTTAATCCAATAACATTTCTAAAAGGCCAAAGAGCTAGCAGCCAGCAAAGATGTCACATTCCAAAAGCAATTCAGAGAATACCTACAGAATTGGTGCCCACAACACAGACAGATATATATTTTTTCTGGGTTTATGTCTAAGACTCTGGGTTCAGCATTTCAGCAGCTCATCATTACGCTTCTAGTGCAATATGAGTGTAGCTTGCCATGAGTGCAGAACTGATAATTCATCCGTCACCAGTAGTCGCATCCAAGTTTGCCCAGACATAAACACACATACCAGAAGCAAGATGCGGTTCCCATGTATAGGAAATTCTATTTTCAGCTAATAGTATACCTAAAAATAAACTCTTACTCAAATGCAAGGGTTTCCTTCAGTCCATTTTATTGGTAGCATTAAAACACAAAGTACAATTTTGATTTGAAAGAACTATTCCTACTTTAGCAGTGTCAGGCAGCTGGGTTCCAGTATTGTGTGAATACACTTTACATTCTTCTAAAGAACTGAGCATTTTTCAAAGGGACAGAACTTTATATTTTGAAAAATATCCCTCAGCAATTTTCTGCCAGCTGAAGTATCCAAAGTGTCTGCCCTCAAGAAAGATTCAGTGCTTTTGGCAACATTTGCAAGCTAGTCTGTTTTTTCCAATCCAGAAACATTTTCTTTGCCAGACAGTCATCTGAAATAATGTTTTTACACAGAAAGTACATGTTCAGTATGTTTTGCATTTATACAGTGAAAAAGACAAGGAGTTTGGAGGTCCTAGAGGCTGGCACTGGATTACAAGGGCAGTTACTTTCAGATTGAAAGTGAGGACACTGGAAGATGGCAAAGATGATAATAAAAAAGCACTGGGATTTCTAAAACCATGACTAGAACACTACTCCCAGGCTTGCAGGCTCACGGGACCATGATGCTAAAGAGTAATATAAGGTTACCCAGTAGAGAAGGCTGTGATAGAAGGTCAGTCTGTCACTGAGAGGAGAGGAAAAGGTCAGCATCAGGTTCATGATGTTTGGCCACGGGGCCCCGGCTGTGTGACTGACATACATGCCTCAGGTATTTCCAAGGTGAAAATACTGAAGGAATGTGAACAGGACAGCAATTCTCTTGATGTGATAGAAAACTCCAAGTTTTAAATTACAAATGTTTACCTCCTTGTTCTATGGGACTTTCTAGAGTGAGGGTTTTTTTATTATTATTTGAACAATGGGCTATCCTAACATAAATTACAGATTACATAGATCTCTTTAAGAACAGAAGTTCCCATACTAAAGAGGATTTGGAATCTACCATGATTTCAGATTTTGAGGGATCTGTGGGAACCTCTTACAAGCCATAGTCTGTGTCCATTAGAAAAACACACAAATTCAGAGAATTTAAGTATGTGAAAAGATTTTCAGATGTGAAAACAGTGCACAGCATTCTAAAGGCTTGATCAGACACAGCTGGATATCAGACTGTGCCTGACAAATGTAGCTGTTTCCCCAGCTGCCTATTAGGTTCTCCTGACAGAGGTTATAAACTCACAGCAGAGCAGCACTGGCAAGCAGTCCTTATCTGCTCCTCTGTAAATGTAGATAGCTCATAGAACATAGACAGCAGGCCTACACTGCTCTTCTACCTCTACTGCCCTACATTCCAGAGGACGTTCAAATGCAGGGCCCAACAACTTGCAGACCAATCTGTCTATAGTCTAAAACATCATTACATTAAAATTTATTAAGAATGTGTCAGCAGTATGACAACCGTAATATTCTTCAGAACTGTTATTTTTTCTGGAGCAGCCTTTCCTTTTAAGTTTTGTGATGACCTTGGTTTTTCCCTCCCTCTCTCTTTTGGGTAAAAGAAATACAGTTTTCTGAGTACATGAAAACAAGCACTACAGAAATTAAATACACATACTTCCCACTGAGTCTTCTAGAGCTGTTTTTCTTTGTTTGTTTTCTTTTTGGTGCCCTTTTTCTGTTTGTTTGTTTGGGTTTTTTGGTTTTTTTTTTTTCATTAAAATATCTCAGCGTTTTAAGGACTCATTAATCAAGCTTCATGCCTCAAATTCTCACAGAGAGCCTGGACTATTTTATTATCTGCTCTGAAGGTGTAGTACAAAATGTGACATAAACTGCCGGTATGTGTGTTTCAAGAAAATCACCTACTCACAGTTATTAAGAAAAATACTTCTCTGTATATCTTTATGTAGCACATAAGACTTTTGTTTTTCTTCTCTGAAAATATCTATGTGAAATGCCACGGCATATATTATCTGTAAGAGCAGATGTGCTAGTCAAATGGTTTGTCCAGAAAGCAGTTCACGGAAAGGAGGTGTTTTTCACATATATTCACAAGAACAGCTCAACATCTAAGTGCAGCCAACCCACCATTCCCAAGCCAAGGGGCAGATACAGAGCCTGTGCCAATCCAGTTCCAACACACACAGTAACAAATAGCAGTCTCTGAGGTGATGGCAAACCATCAGCAAGCCCCTCCTGGGCCGCTCAAACATATTTTTAACTTCACACAACAGACAAAAAAGCCCAGCTTGTATTCAGAGACATCGTACAAAGACCATGGATAACAACAGGGGCCCCCATCTGGAGCTGCCCTGCTCCTTCAGAGCAGCAGACATGATGCAAAGGCTGTGTGAGGATGGTTGCCAAAAGGGCACATCGTGCTGTGCCTTGGATCAGGCAGAGTGTGTGTCCAGCTGTCCGGTCAGGCAGCAGCCACGATCCCAAAGGCAGCCTGAAAACAGGATGCTTGTCCTGCTACAAGCTGAGGGCACCTCCTGACAGAAGGCTGGCTATGAGGCACAGATCACCGGGAAAAGCACGGCATGACAGTCCTGTGTGAACACTACCCTTGTTGCCAGTGCACAGTTACAAGCACACAAAGCCACACGGAGGACCTGTGGAGCCCTTCCTAGGGAAACGCTTTTTACGATCTTGCAGCCTACCATCCATTTGTGCTTTTATTCCAGTTTCCCATTTTACATGTCACCCATTGAAAACATTGGCTATCATAGTTTCTATTCCTCAGATTTCACCTGCTTGTCAAACTTTTAGCAAGTTTTCTCCAATGTCTTCCTTGTGTAACACATTTCTCTATCGCAGAGTTTTCTTTCTACTTCTTTTTCCATCAGTTTTTCAGTTTTTGCTCTCAGATTGCCCCAGGTAGACTTCTAAAATAGCCCTGCTTATTTCTTTCTCTTTTACCAATTGCTAGATCTGAAAGAGTACTTCTGGGAGCTCCAGACATTTTCTATCATCTGCTGAGCCCTCCCTCCCTTCCTGAGGTCCAGCCACAGGCAGCAGAGTGGTCACTGAACTTAAAGGGTCAGTCACAACATACAAAGGTTTTGTTAAATAAATTTTCCTTAAAAATAGACTGCCCAGCTCTATTTGTGACAGTGCCCTGATATTTTTAGGATCTTGACTTAATAATAAGAAAAACAAAGCTCAGATAAATTCTCCTTTTGATTTTTAAACCAACAGTCTGAAAGTGCATTTCCTTCTTCAGTGAGAGCTGAACTGAGCTCTGACTTTTGCTTAAGTTCTCCTTTGGCTTCAACAGTTGGATAATGCTTTGTGTTTTAAAGCTTGTTTACTCGGCAGCTTCTACAAACAATCATCACTATACTCTTTCTTTCAGTGGCATACACATGAGATGGCAGATTTACTAACTAATTAGAATATTTGACATCAACAAGAAAAACACTCACTGTCTCTTTTTAACCAAAGAAACGCAGGCAATAGCCTAATGTGGCATTACTTAACCAAGAATTAATGATAAAAAAAGGTTTAGTCCTTGGATCATCAGGCTGTGTGCTTCAGCATAGAAGTATATCCACTGGATTGCCTTACTGTAAAATAATAATGCTTCTTTGACATGCTACTCAGCTGACAGTCTTTAAAAAACATAATTTTGTCAAAGAACTAATTCTTAATACGAAGGACCTTGGTTGCTTAGTTCTCTAATACACTCACACAGAAGCTCCTGGTCAGATTTAATCACATTTCTGTTGTGACTAGCCCTTGGGAGACCACGGCTAAAATTTTATTCAGTCCATATAACCAAGTTTTTATGACTTTATTCAGAAGTGTTGTTTGAAATTAGACAATCTGTCTTTCTCCACATGCTGGAATATTTTAGCAGTAATTCTAAACTGCCTCAAATAGATGTTGTAAAATGTTCTGCATCTGTGTGGTTTTTATATTCCAAATTTTTGTTTCCATATTACAAATGTGCATGGCAGAATCTAATAAATCTAACAGTTATTACAGTTTTGCCCATTAATATTGTGACTGTACGTCTAGGCAACAGGCAATATTTTATTAATTCTGAGTGTCACATTATACGCAACCATCACGATTACAGGAAGAAGTGTAGTGCAGCAGATCAGTAAATTAACTAGAGGGTACTGTGAAATCTGGGCCCAACGCTATGGGCACCTAAGTCAGAGAGCTATAGACTGGCAGGAGTGTGTCTCAAGATCTGGGGAAAGACTCTGTGCTATTTCTTCTATCTTCCCTCCATGTTAACAGGCGGCAGCACTGAGAGCAGTTGTAATGAAGTATGCTGTGGTATTGAACGAAGAGAATATCTGGACAGGTGCGCTAGTTTTGTCTTGGGTAGACAGTGGCCGGTACGGGGTTAGGTTTTGTATTTCTGATGAACACAGAGTTGATAATGGAGTTGTTATTGCTGAGCAGGGCTTACACAGAGCCAAGGCTTTTTCTGCTTTTTCTATGGCCATGCTGGCAAGGAAGCTGGGGGTGCATGGGAGGTTGGGACAGGACACAGCCCAGACAGGTGATCCCAACTCACCAAAGAGATATTCCAGACCATATGAAATCATGCTCAGTATATAAAGCTGGGGGGAAAAGGAGGAACAGGGGAATATTTGGAATGAGGGTGTTTGTCTTCTCAAGTCACCATTACAGATGATGGGTCCCTGCTCTCCTGGGGATGGCTGCCCATGGGAAGCGGTGAATGAATTCCTTGTTTTGCTTTGCCTGTGTGCATGGCTTTTGCCTTTCCTATTAAACTGTCTTTATCTCAACCCATGGGTTTTCCACCTTTTACCTTTCCAATTGTCTCCCTGATCCCACTGGTGACCGAATGGCTCTGTGGTACTGGGTTGCTGGCTGGGGCTAAACCCCAACAATAGGTCATAGCAGACAATGGCATGGTACCAGTGAATGTTGAAACAATTGTCATGATACATTATTACAGAACACCAGAGTCAGTGAAAGCTTTAACAACCCAAGCATTTAGCAAGAAAGGAAGCCAAACAGTTGTATTCTCCATCAATATTAAAGTTACACGTGGTAAAGGAAGTACAGAAGAAAGAAAGAAAGAGGAAAGAGAAGGCCGGAAGGAACGAAGGAGGGAAGGAGGGAAGAAAGAAAGGAAGGAGGGAAGGAGGGAAGAAAGGAAGAAGGGAGGGAGGGAAGGTGGGAGAAAGACACTTTGGAAATAGTTTTGAATTTACAGAAAAGAAAATACTAAACAAGCACAGAAAAAAGGATCAGAATAAGAAGAGAAGTTTAAAAATATGAGGCTAACTGCAGCACACAATATTTCCCGAGAATCCAGGCTCACATATCTAATTCACACACATGAAACATGGCTCTGACCAAGTTCTACATAATACAATGCAGTTATTCAGCTAAGTGCTTTAAAGCTTCATGGAAAATTTCTAGGTCTAGGAAGCCACCTCAGAGTGTAGAATGGTAATGCTTCCATTCTTGAGAAGTAATTTGTATACCCAGGAGACAATTTACAATTCCAGAAAAGCACATTTCAGCATGAAAATGAAAAGAAATATTTCTAGTCAGTTCAACAAACCAAATCAAAACATTTTCCTTTGTCAATATTGGGATATGTAATTGCAATTTAAAAATAAAAAACATGACAATCTGTGGTTATTTTTTCACATCTATTTTGAAATGTTTCATTGCAAACAAAAAGAAGAATTGTATTTCACTTACTTGCTCTGATAAGAATTGAAATCAAGCAATGAAATGTTGACATTTCCTACTGGGTGGACATTCAAATTTGTATCAAGTCTGGAAGACAAGTGTTTCTTTTTCAAGGAAATATCTCATTCAGCTAAGCAAAGGTTATTGAGGCATCTCTGACACAGAGATACTTAGAGGCAATTTGGTTTGTGAAAGAAGGAAATATTCTAAGTGAGTTTACATAAATCAATGAAGTGCAAATGCCAAAAACTTTGTTGTGCAATTATTCTTCTGTGCAAAAATAAAATATTATTGGCCAGAATTTTGGAAGACTTGTTATCTCAGTGTTTTGAAACACAAATAAGCCACCCTGGAGCAGATAAAGCATGGCAGCGATCCCCACACCATTTCTCCACATGACACTGAATCATAAACATGCGGTTATTTACTTCTCTTCTACTAAAATCTTTCACGTTTACTGCAGAATAAGACTGTGCAAACAAGCAGAACAGCTGAGCCACAGTAATGTTTCCCAGCAGTGAATTTTTCATATGTCAAATTTCTCAATAAGCAATAACCACACAAAAAAAATCTCTTTTTTTTTTTCAGGTGCTGCTACCTCAAAGTTCATAGTTAATGTGCATTCAGTGACTGCTGAACAATTCCAAGTGCTGGCAGCCCTAATAAACAAGAACATAATTTTGTTATTGTTTTGCATTGAGAGGAGCGTGACAAGGGAAATATTTGGAGACAAGTGAGAGTGCATCAAGATACGAAGGAGCTTCTAGGAGGTTTTATTTAACTTGTTTATTAAGACTGGAATTTAGCTCAGTACAAAATTTTCTGTGACTTTCTGGAAAAAGTTTTTAGTCAAATGTAGAACAGCTGTGCTCTCCTGCAGTTGCATTAAACAACATCTGTTACAGAGTAGTAGCAAAAAGAGTTTATTTAGTTGAATGCAGTCTAGGGGTGGCAGGAACCTGCAAGACGTATATTAAAATGATACCATTTCAGCATATTGTTAGTGAGTCAAGAAGGAACCTGTAACTAACTCATTCCTCCCATGTATTCAAAAGACCCTATTGCAGTCAGGATGAGGCTGCCCAGCTGTAGTAACAGAAAAAAGCCAGTGTGAGTTTTCTTAAGCCACGAAAATGTGCTCCTGCTTGCATGGTGCAAGGCACAGAGGAATAGAACTGGCATGGTTAAATGAAACACTAGCAGAAGCTTTGGACTGAATCCCAGCCACATGCAACATTAGGTTTAATAGAACATATCCCAGGATTCTTTGAACGATAAGACATGGAGCTACCTAACATACTCCTTCCCAGGAAAAGACAGAACTTCTGTCCTCACTGGGGAAACAAGAAATCTGCTAAAGCACAAGGAGACTGCCATTGCTTGAATTTCACAAATCAGCTTCTGTGCTGTAAAGTGGTCATACTAGCAGGTGATTAATTTTCCATTGGAGCAGATCTTGTGAAGTCAAGGTCTGAATCAGTTCAAAACTGCTTTGAATTAAGCATTTTGCTCCTAGCAATCTGTTGAAAAAGGTGCCATGATCAACATCATTTATTCTGCTTCTCTGCCACGTCCTATCAGCATCCAAACAAAATATACAGACAAAGTTTATATGAAATTCTGAAATTTCTCCTTATGATGTTCATCATTGGTATCAAAGTTTTACAGACCAGACATAAGACGTTTTATGTTTTAATTTCTAGTCTACATGCAAGAAATTAACTGATAAGCACAATGGCTAAAAACCCAGTCTGAGATATTAAAACCTGATCAGCTTTTATTTAATGTGGCACTACCCACATCCCTCTCACCCAGGTAAATAGCTCAGAGTTTATGCTTTCATCTGGAATTTAGAAATGCACAGTTGATCCTTTCTTTGCATGAACTGAATTAACTCCTTGAGCCCATTTCTCCTTGGTCCATGTGCACATCTTAACCAGGATAAACAGGTAAGCTCTAAAAATGTGAAACTATGATCCTAAAAGTCTCCTGTTCCCAGATTTTATACAGTTTGTTATGCTGGCTGTTTGAGGGGGATTTGCAGAATCTTCAGGTTTACACTGGTGTATTTAAAAATTCAAATAATACCTAAAACCAGGCTCTGCGGATTTCTGGAATATGTATGGGCATGAAACTAGATAAATTACTAAGTTTTTTCCCCTCCTTTCTAGTCTCTCTCCCTGCAAAAAAGTTACAAGAGAATTAACAGATAGGGAAAATATAAAGAAATACCAGAGAAATATGGAGACTGAGAGCAATCCTGTGATATCCTATCAAAGAGGTACTTGGACACAGAGTGGTATTATCTGTATTTGAATAAAATCGTGACTGGATGTCCTTTAGGTATAAATATATTCAATAAAGATGCAAAATCTATCCAGTTACTTGAAACAGAGCTAAAAAATTTATATTAGAACTCAGATTCTTATTAAGCAATGAGGATAAATACCCAGTGGATTACCTAAGGTTCTAGAAGATTTACTTTTACTGTGTATGTCTGTTTGTTTTCTTGTTTCTAAACTAAAGGCTGCAACTCAAATGAGGATTAGTTAGGATAGTACTTTGTTTATTTTTTCCACTGGAAAATTATATTCACAAGAGTCCCCCTAGTGTTGTAATCTGTTGATCAGTTAGATATGGCAAGCGCATCAATAACTCATGTTCAGTAAATTCATAAGGCATTTGTTTCAGAAATCGATCACAGTCTAATTTTATCACATCTTTGTGTAGCTGATAGTTTGACTACATTAAACACTGAATATGGTAGCTGTAATTCAGAGAATACCAAGAAAATTCTTCTTAGACACAAGGAAATGCCAGCTGTTAATACAGTGGTGTTAGCAATGTGCACTAGATGTTTTCACTGAGGAAAATGTCAACATGGGAGAGATGTGAAGATAGTTTCCTACCACATCTCTAGTGTTACTGTGCACAAAACAAGTGTCCATTTTGGGTGACAGGCTGTTTCCCTGTAAGATATTTTTGGGGTTAGACAAAGTCTTTGGGCACCAACACAAATGATGGAATCAGTCCCAACTCCTGTTTTCAAGCTACATTCTGACCTAGTCAAAACAGTCATGGAACTAATCTAGAAATTAGAAACTGCAGCTTTAGTTAGTACTTTGAAAGAGAGGGGTTAGAGACATAAACCTACATTGTTTTTTTCCTGAATCCAGGCAATGTTGTTTTTAGGGATACCTACTTGATTTTTTCCAAAGATAGCCTTACACCTTTTCTTTTTTCCCCTCATCTAAATTTTTTCCTCCCTTCTCATGGTGTTTTGTTCAGCCATATTCTTACGCATACACACTTCAAACACACATGTGTTATACCATGGTCACTATAATAGCCCGTGTAACTTTCCAGTAACAGTACTGAAAGCAAAAAACAGGGGAAATAAGGACATGCCATTAAAAGTAGGATTCCTATAAAGTGCTGTCTTTCCCAGCTAGGTGTGATATTGTTTATGAAGCAGCAGGAGGATACTCATTTTCTGGCTTCCAACATTCTGTCTGCCCTTGGAAATTTAATCTAGGTAACAGTAGTCAAAAATATAACTCTTTGACCAGATTTCACATACTGTGAAGAGAAAAAGGGTTGGGACATATCTATTTTTAACCAAAAAGTTTCTAAAAATGATTGGTTTTTGTGTTCCCTTTCAGTAAAGAAAATAAAAAAGTATTACTTTTTGTGGTAAGCCACACAAAAATAAAAATCTGTTGGACTTTGATTGGAAAGGAAAAACAACACGGCAATAATACACCCAGTAGCAGATTCAAAACATAATAAATCTTATTTTCTCTCTTTTATTTTTACTTTTTATTTTCGAACAGCAAGGAGTGTCAAATTCTAACCTTTTGCCTGAAGAAGCCCAATTGCCTTTCTCCCAAGTATGGACATAACAAGAAAAAGAATTAGCTAAGAGAATAAGGGCAGTTTGGCTTTACATTGCTTTTTTCTCAGCTCCATCAGCTGAAAAACATTATAAAGATGCCATTAGACCCCCAGGGTCTCTCCAGTTTTTCAACAGGCTTATGTATGAAATCAAGACATGGAATATAAGCTACAGCCTACCTCACTCAGTGTACGACTGTCACTACAGAAGGGACTTCTAGAATTGCTGCTGATTTAGGATTAGATTTATGTGAGTGACTTGTTTATTATATTGATGTATCCTAATTAGATGGGTTTGATATGACACGTACCATGATGGCACTTAAGTGCCTGTGTGGCTGTCTGCACATTGCACCATCTCTTGTCCCTCCTGAGAAACAGAAAGCAAGTATCTTATTTCTATTGTTACTTGAATGCCTTCACAATATTTTCCTGGTACGATCAAGCATTTAGCGGCAGAACAGCCTAATAGACTTAACAAAGAACTGAGAAAACAAGAACTCATGTTCAATTTATCACTAAAGGAATACTCAGCCCTTGGCAATAATAACACTTTGTGAACATTTCCCAGCTGTGTCAGACAGAGCTGTATCCAACAGTATTAATACTAAGATTACTTAATAGGCCTCATTTTCTTTTTCCTCAGCTACATGGATTATTTAGATCAGACTACAATGCAATCTATTTGCTCATTTCATCTATATGTGATATGTATTAAAGTTTGATAAGTTTACATGAAATGATGCAGATGCAAAGTTCTAGCTGAACTCCATGTATTTTTAATGTCCTAAATAGGACTGCCTTTATTTGAAGCATGAGCAGCATTATGCTTTAAGGTCAGAAACACGATGAATGCTTTGGGAGCTTGCAAGCCACGATGGAGCTTCCTTGGCAAAATATTCTATAATTGTGACATACCACTAAAAGTCCAAAGATCATGCAGCTTCTGTGCTAGATCCTACATGAAGTTATTCTTCCTGTCATTAAGAGATTTGTTTCCAAAACTAGGTGTTACACCATATTGTGGCATTTGTGACAGCGGCAAGAAAGGCATATGGTTTGTTCTCCTGATATGGTATGTTACCCTACTTGTTCTATAAATATGTGTCTACAAAAATGAAGACTTAACCATAGCCTATGAGACTTCAGTGACTGTATAACATTCAGCTTTGGAAAGCAATAACAAAAGGGTAAAGTCTTCAACAGGAAAAAAGTGCAGTCTCTTCTTGTAATAGACTACAGCAAATCTGCAGAAAAAGAAGCAGAAACACGATGTCTATCCTTATGGAGTTTCTACATTCATATATGCTGTCAGTAGCGGGAAACTTTCCAGAGCAGGATGTAGACTGAAGAGTGATCTGCTTAGCATTATGCATGACATTTCAAAATTTGATTATACAAATGTGAATTTTTAATAAAAATGCTAAAATTAATCTGGGAACCTTACTTTTCCTACATGTTCAGCATATTCTAGTGCCAAAAATATCCTGCAATACTTAGATTTCTAATATTCCTGAAGTAGTGATAGCTAGTATGGCACAGCTTTTCAAAATCGGAAAAAAATTATTTCTACTTAATAGTAACTGATCTACAAATACCTGCCTAAGACAAAAGAAACACTGCCATGTTATACACTTAGAAAGAGATTAGTTAATCCTTCTTTAGATTATTATATATCAGATTGAACACACAAAACATACATTTCCTGGCAAAACCAACATTTTTTTGGTCACTTCCAACCACGTCTGAGAAATGTCTAGGATTTCCCAGTATCTCTCAAAGTCAAGATCGTATTTTGTTCAGTTGATCCTAAGGTAGAACAACAATTATATATCAACAGAAGAGAAAGAGGAAAAAAGCCCCTTTGGATGATAATAGCATAGTGTAACACCTGGATAAAAAAGCAAATTTACTTGTTCAGATACTTGAACAGTACTTCAGCTGATTACAGGTAAGGCACTGAATTTAGGAAAAGCATTGCTTCATTATGAACACTGATAGGCCTTCTGTTTCCTCTGTCAGCTGTATTGGAATACCCCCCAAAATACCTCAATCAGTATTACTGGCATGTGCTGGCTAACATATAGACAGATAGGGCCTCTGCTCAAAAGCAGAGACTGTTCAAACTTCTACCCTACCCTGTGCTTTGGATGTGACAGATATGACTAATGAAAGATTATGATGTTGCTTGATTTACCATTCATTATTATTTAACTCCAATGAATTAAGCCTCACAATTCCATTTTTAAAATTATATTTGTTATCTACAAATAGATGCCCTTGTAATGGAAAAAATAAGAAGTTCCAAAAACTTATAATTTTTTTTTAATCACTCTATTTTTTTCCCTTTTTTCTAGTCTATTTCTCCATCCTTTAAATCTGTTCCCAAGAAAGCCTCCTACTCTAGAGACAAAAGCCGTAAAAATGTAATTCTGAGTTGTTTGTATGAGAGGGTTTCACATTCCTCTGTAGGGCCAGACAAATAGTTACAGTCAGATGCAGCAATGAGTTGAACAATTCCATGCCACAGAAATCCAGAGTTCAACCAATGTGCCTTTTACATGGGATGTGCGGCAATCTGCATCAGAATAGTTGGCAAAGTCTCAGTAACTATTGAAAATTACCATTTACTGAAATGTTACTGGGGGCTGAGGGAGATGAAATTCAGTCTGGCTCAGCTCAACAGACCAAGATGCATTACAGTAGGAGTCATATCTGCAACTGCTGCCAGATCATTCATGGTATTACACAAAGCCCCTTACTGTGCCTGACTGCATGGAAAGTGATAATGACAGCTGGTTTTCTTCCTGACTCTGAGGGCCATTTTATGTTCTAGAGCATTAAACAGTAGATGTATTCTTATATAGATCAGATTTTCTTAGAGGTGTAGAGGCCTAAAGCTGACCTCCCATGCACTGTACACTGCAGTGCATGAATTCCAGCTACTACCTGGCTCAGCTAACCAAGTCAGATCTAGTCCGGATCTGGAAAACCAGAATTTTGAAAGGATGGGACAGCTACATTTCTCTTCTTTTGTCCAAGGCGATAGGTTGTATACAATTTTGTTTGGAAAAAATCTATTTTTGGGTAAGGCTATCTTTCATTTCCATTTTGCTTCACTAGTTCATGCAGTACTGTTATTGAACATAACCCAAATTCTCCCTTCACTTGTATATGTGCATGTTTTCTCAGCATGTAGCCAGCCCCAGGCTGCCTTGGTTCTTGGTAAGTCAGTAGTGAATTTGGCCAAAGTGTTTTAGTTCATACAGACGATTGTCAACTATTGTAAACTTGACTGAGTTACTTGTGAATTTAGTTCTGGAATATCACAAAAGTATCGTCTTCTAGCTCAAAGCAAATACAGTACAAGAAGTCTTGTAAATTATTTCACAAGGCCTCTCAAACCCTGTCTGGCCAAGGAGCACAGCAGACCAAACTATACAGTCCAGGAAAACGTTGGTTTTACTATCACTTGGGCAAAAGAGACAATACAAGCCTTGTCTTGTGAGCTTTGAAACCGTCTGTGTCATATTAATCCCTTTTACATTTCGGAAATGCAAATAATAAAGACTTGCTCTTCCCTTCCTTACTAAAGGGAAGTTTTACAAAGTCTGAGTGGGGAAAAAAAAAAAAAAAATGATGTGATTCTGGGTCTGATCATCATCTTTCTCACTGTATATCATGAGTAATTCCACCAAATGCAAACTGGCTTAACATGTAAGAGGATTTCAGAATCAAGCTTATTAATGAAAAATTACAATCATTATGAATAATTGGTAGTGATTTGATATCAAAACTCTCCTATTCTAGGCAACTTTTTTAGTGTATCTGTAAATGTTTTCCTTAATATGTTCCAATTTTTTTAGAAAGACAACTAATAGGCAACCTAGTAGGGGAATAATATCAGGTGTATGGACTTGTATCAGCCCAGTCACCACAGCTCAATAGAAAAATACAACTCTAGGCCTGGATGACATGTTGTGATGACACTCTGTCCATTCTCTGGCAGGATTGACTCAAATCAAACACATTTGAGATGTTTGTGACTGAATGCTGAAATAAAGCCTGTAAATAAATTTGGGCATTGCTACGGCTGCTATGGGACTGTAAAAAGTGCTTGTTTCACAAAGCTCTTCCTGGTAATCATCCTGCCTTTCCAATGAATGGGGTTTTGACAATGTTTAACAGCGTAATAGGTGAAAGCAAGCCTAAGAAGTTTCCAAAAAAGATAAGACTGACTTATACCAACACAAGCTTAAGCCATCCTGTGTTTTTCCAACAAGCTTGTTTCTAAGTAGTAACACATTTGTGTTCAATGCCCTCAGAGAGAAACTCCTGATGATAAAGGAAAGCAAGAGATTTCCCTAGTACATGGATAGGGAAAGCTTTCCCTGCTACATGAATAAAACCCACCATGCATGACATGGTTAGGCAAAAAATCAGGAAATTCCTTGCATCGAGAAAAAAATGACACATAAGAACATGGACATCAGGCAATATCAGTAGCAAACAGCAAGTGATTATTCTTTTCAAGTGCAAATATGTCACTTCATAACTTGGTCAGTTACAGATCTGCACAGACATCCATGGCAGAAAGTTCATGATAGAAAGAGACATTACTCAGTCTCCTGTGTTGGAATCTACTTTACTGACTCAGAGGATCATTAGAGCCTGCAAAGTCTGAACAACATCCAGATACAGGATTTTGGCAGGGGCCTCTCAACATACACTTGGAGAACAGCTCCAGTTTTCAAGCCCTTCAGAGAAAATTTACTGGACACATGCTGTTTCCCAGAAATATCCTGGGTTTTCAATGGGAAATGGCATCCATAACTTCAGACTGTCTCACAATCCTAAAAAACCATCTATTTCTCATTCAACTAGAGGGTTTCTGGGTAGTTCCAGACTGAAACATGGATTCCCTATTTGTGAGGGCCAAGGTTTCATCCTGCTCATAGATTGTGTAACAGAGAGGAAATGCACTTTCTTTAAGAGCTCCAGACACACAGCACTTCACCTTGGGATTTTAACTCTTCAAGGATATAAAAACATAGAGAGAAATAGGCAGAGAAAGACTCTTCACAGGAATCTGAAAAGAAATCAAGAGAGAAGACTAACTAAAACAGATGTACATACCCATGTCCTTTTCTCTGCATCAGTTTTCCCACTAATCCAGAAATATTTAGGCTCTAATCAGAGCAAAGATGCCTAGGATTCCTCTGCCCCTTACTTGTATTTTTAGTTACGACTCTTCTATTCAG
Source organism: Cnemophilus loriae (assembly GCA_013397755.1). NCBI lineage: Eukaryota > Metazoa > Chordata > Aves > Passeriformes > Corvidae > Cnemophilus > Cnemophilus loriae. Next base: position 1,197,833 of record VZTF01002621.1, on the reverse strand, counting down.
AGTTTACATGCTTTCATTTACCTTCCCTGATTTTATAGCTAAACTTTCCTTCCTCCTGCCATTTTAATTAATCTTCCCATATCCAAGCTACCTAATATTCCAAGACATATGCACACACATATTCTCCTAGAATTTTACAGACATGGATCAACATATTGTTCTTACACTGTTTCAGACTTTTCCACCTGAATAGAAATTAAGTTTCTGTTCCTCACATCTTTAGTCACTACATCGTCCCAACGTAATTCTGTCAAAGCAGTTGTCTATTAAGATTTTGCCCACGATATTTTTCTTCATCTAGCAGAGGTGTGCAGCACCTAAAGTTACCAAATGACTGATCCTAAATTGTCATATCCTTGAACTAGACTATGTCAAAAAAGAATGATTGGTGGAACTACTATTACAGCCATACCACCTGCTTCTTTCTAGGTGGCTTTCTGTGGAGTGATCTCACTTCCTTTCACTGTCGGTTACTGTGAGGAGGAGAGAGATAGGTGCATTTCATGGTTACTCTAATTGCCTGTATTAGGTTTGAATGGCAAGGTTTTGGTAGTGGGAGGGCTGCAGGGGTGGCTTCTGTGAGAAGCTGCTAGGAACTTCCCCCATGACACATAGAACCAATGCTGACCAGCTCCAAGATGGACCTGCTGCTGAGCCCGTCAAGAATGGTGCTAGTGCCTCTGGGATAACATATTTAAGAAGGGGAGCCTGCTGGAATAGGCGTCTGGAAGAAACTGTGAATCCGCTGGGAGAGGAGCTCATGCTGCAGCAGAATTTCTCGCAGGACTCATGACCCTTATGGGGGATCCACAATGGAGCAATCTGTTCCTGAAGCACGGAGCCACATGGGAGGGATCCACACTGGAGCAGTTCATCAGGGACTACAGCCTCATGTTAAGCCTCATGGGAGGACTCATGTTAAGAAGTTCATGGAAGATTGTCTTCCATGGGAGGAACCCCACACTGGAGCAGGGGGAGGAGGAAGACAGTGAGTGATGAACTGACCTCAATGCCCATTCCTTGTCCCTCTGTGCCACTGCAGGGGAGGAGGTAAAGAAATTATGATTGAAGATGAGCCCAGGAAGAAGGGAGGGGTGGAGGGAAGATGTGGAAGGAAAGTGTTTAAATGTTGGCTTTTATTATCTCATTACTCTACTCTTGTTTGATATGCAATAAATAAAATTAATCTCCCCTTAGTTGAGCCAGTTTTGCCTGTAACAATAACTGGTGAGTGGTCTCTCAATGTCCTTATCTCATCCCACAAGGCTTTTGCTGTATTTTTCTCCCCTGTGCAGCTGATGAGGGAAGTGATGGGCTTTGGTGGGCACCTGGCATCTAGCCAGGGTCAATCTGTCGCATTCTCTTTTTTCTTTCTTACTGACATGAAGGGACAGGGTATACAGTAAACCAGCTTAAAGCAGTCAGAAATGGATTTTGGAGGGGAAATGAACACAGCATGATTTCTATTATATTCTAGAGTCTATTATTTAAGTCTATTATAAAGTAAATATTTCTTTAACTAACATGCCCTTGGGCAAGAAATCTAGAAATATCTTCAGTAATCAGTAAGAAAAAATGTAGGAATAATAGTAGCAGAGGTCTCAAGAAAAGACACTGGGGTGAAAGGGTAGAAATTACCTTCCCACAAAGGAAAGAGACCATAATTCTTTTCTAACCAATCCTTAAAGAATCAAGGAAGGTCACACCATGGTGCAGCACAATTTGTACTTTTAAGGACAGGACTGCGAACAGTGTTCACTACTGCAGAATCCTTTCTCTGAGTATGATTTATTTGAACAAATAGAATAAAATGTCTTTCTCTATTGATTACTGAAACGGAATTAAAATCAGAGCAGCTATAGCAGTACTGAGAAATGTTCTTCATGATAAGACTTGTAAGAAATGTCAGACTGCTAATTTTTACTGATGTTAATGGACTTGCTCCCAGTTAAATCAGAGTGCTTACTCAGTCTATGTTCTTCTGATGGGAGAAAGATATGAGTTTTCAGGTAAGTTCTTCTATAAGTAAGGGAAAGAGATTTTTAAGAGAAAGTTTGGAATCCTACAAAATTTACATACATGAATATCTGCATGTTCTGTGTTAATGAAGATGCAGAGCAGGCTAATTTGTTGATTTTAATTTTATTCTTAATGCATCCATAATGGCTAGAGATATTAGAGAATAAATTTCTAAAAGGAAGCCATTTCCAGGCTGGGAATATATACTGATATTCACTTGCAAACTCTTAATTTTTTTTAAATTTCTGAGCAAATATTTCAAAAAGTTTTTGCTAAAAATATAAATAGAATTCAGTAACATAAAACTCATTAATAAAATTGTGATAGTAAACCAGTCTGCATGAGCAATGTAACAGAACAAATATTTGGTCCTGCATGTATTTCTGTTCGAAGCATCCAGGAAGATACAACAAAGAGACTGTACAAATTGTTAGCATATTTTCTAAGTAGAATAGGAACTGTCAAGGAATTGCTCATAATATTTCTAGTTATGCATTCCTAAGATACAAATAAAAATTCTTCTGCACATCACTCAATTCATTATGAATGCTTCCCTTTGAAGGCAGAGAGAGTTTTGGCCTTTTATGGACAGATAAAAGCTGCACCTGCATTATTCTGCTTTACGTCATGAAAGCACATTAAAACCTTTTTCCTGTAGTGAAACAGGAACAGCCCATTTTTAAGGGCTTGAATGACAACTAAAAGGCCAAGCCTGTCTTCTATTTCTGTATTTGCTTCTTTGGCATTTGTTTTGTAAAGTAACCTACTACTAACAAATTACAGTAGCAAGTTTATGTCTGTTAACCAAAAAAAGGGAAATAGTCTAAAGCAGTGATTGTCAGCTAAATCCATTTCATCTGTGAAAGTACTGCTGTTTCCACTAGTCAGTAGTCCCAGGTTTTTGCTCACGTACATCAGCTATGCCATTCAAGCAAGTTTTCTGAAGATCTTGCTTGAATCTCTGGTACAGTATTATTCTGCTGTAACATACTCCTAACAAATTCTATCAAAATATAATTTGCCACATTTGATGAGTACAGCAAGAAGACTGAGACCACTAAAGTCAAGACTTTAGGGGATATTAATATTTTTGTACCTAAATCAATGCACCAAAGCAGTACGCTTCTACCATAGTAATTAACAGCATTCCTTGTAAGAAAAAAGAACCATTTCAATATTTCCTAGAGGAAGGATTTTAGTCTTGGATAATAATAACAATAATAATGCACTTTGGTTTGGAGTTATACTGAGGATGACATTAAGAGAATAAGCCATCCTATTTACTCCTCTCTCCACAAAATAGTGTGGGAGGCAGCAAAGTCTGAAGGATACTCTCAATAACCCAGTGAGTTCTGAATGTTGTTCTTTGTCCTCCGCTGCAGTTCAGACATCTGGCATACCTCAGGCGAAACTGCTCTGCTGCGCAACTAATCCCTTCCATTGCCTCTTCAGTTGCTCAGTGTTTGTGGAAGGCAATAACACCCTCTCACATTGCTTTCACTAGCCTTTAACTTTAGCAGTTTCCTACCTTTCCCTTTTTCTGTTTACAGCTCTCAGTCCTTTTGACATAATCAGTCAGATTCTGGGCACCATTAGAGGAGTAAGAGTGCTTTTGAAAACAGGGTGAATGTAGTCTACTGGGAAAATGCACAATTTGGGTGCATTGTCTGCAGACAAGATTTCTCAAAGAAATCAGACCTACAAAAGTGCTAGTCTACCACCTATGCCTAAAATCACCAAAATATAGACATTTTTCTGGCTAAATTAGTTCGTGGTACAACCAACTATCTCTTTGCATTTGTGGCCCTATGCCAGACTACAACAGACAGCAAGCTGTTCAGGCTATGTTCAGGTTTTGAAGGAGTGTGAGGCAGATAGAGGTAGAATAAGATGAGTCTGTGTCAGTTTTAAGCAGATATGTGCCCTTGTGCTCCAAGAGTTATGAAACACAGCTGTGACCAACCTGTACACACATACTTCCATTCAGCAAGCATAGGCACTATTCATTTGGACTAATAGGTTGAACACCAAGAAATTTCTCCCTTCTTCATGGAAGATATGAATGATCAGTCTACCAATATTCAAGCTATCCTAATTCACAGAAAAGGGAGCTGTACAAGAGGCAGTTCAGGAGAGAAGGATCCATGGGTTGGAGAAGAAAGGGAAGTACAGAGTCGTGCTACCCAGGGATAAGAGGAAAATGAGAGAGACTGGAAGCATTAAGTTCCATACTTCTGGTTCTGTGAAGTGAATCATCAGAGCCAAGGTAACTCTCAGAAAATCTGAAGTTTCAGGTTTCAACTCCCGGAGTTTTTTTCCAATGGAGAAAAAAAAAAAAAGATCTAATTTTCAAAAAATATAATCTAATTTCTTTTACCTCTGAACATCATATGTACTGTAAGGTTATACTAGCAAACTATTTGAAACACTTCTCATAAAAGGGAGAGAGGCAAGTCCAAGTATGGTTAGCCAGTGTTTATAGGGCTATATTGTTTTAAACAATTTTTGGAAAATGCGTTATAGCCAGCATTTCAAACAAGTCTCATGCTCAGTGTAAAAGAGGCTTTCCTGTATTAATTCAAAGTGTTCTGAAGCCCAGACACAACACTCAGCAGCTCATAAATTTGTCAATGGATGAATTTAGCTTAAGAAAAATAAGCTGCATGTATTATAGGTGTGGCAAGGAGCACCACCTATATTCTTCCAGTTACTTTGACCCTTTCCAGTTGGTCGTAACTTATTACAACTTTGCCAAATTCTAACTTCCAGTTCAGTTTTTTTTTCTAATTATAGCTACAAGCCTTCCATGCAGTTATCTGCTATTTGAGCTATTTGGGGAATTTTCAGTCAAAACAGCTCAGCAATTTCTGAGGGCAAATGAGGGGAGAAAATAGAAAAAGCTTTTCATGTCCAAAGTGATAAATTCCTTTGCTATTTAAGATACTGAAGGGTTGCCTTGCTTTGATGCAGGATGTCCCACTCCTAACTCTGTTCAAAATATATACCATGTCCAAATGACAAAAATTTCAGAAGGTACTATTAGTACATGAAACTGAAGTAGATATTTGATAGTTGGAAAATGTTTCCTAAAAGCTCTGCCTACACTGAATGTGCAGCAACTGTGGCCTGAAAAAATGTTAGCCTTTTAAATGGGGCTCCCATGACACTCCTATGAGGACATCATTGCTGCTGGGATGCAGTGGGGTACAGCAGCTCCATGGGGGCAGGAGTTGGGGGTGCAGGGGCTCCCCAAGGCACAGCCCAAGGCAGGGCTGGGTCCAGGATGGTCTCAGCCCTAGCACCAGGCACCTCTCTGGGGCCATGCCAGGACGTGGGGCTGTGCACGGGCACAGCTCAGGGCCCGTGGCCAGGCAGAACAGTACCTTAGGGAGTTGGAGACAGGCCCTGCTGTGGCATCATTGGGGCAGGGTCTGGCGAGTGATGGATGGGCTGACATGGGGCCCTGGGCCTTGGGCAGGGACAGCAGGGCCTGCTGATGCCCTCAGGGCTGTCAGACACAGTGACAAGGAAGGACAGTCTCACCTGTACACCCAGGCTACAGCTGGAATAGGTGTGAGCTGACCAGAGAGGGGAGACTTGATGTGGAAAAGACACATGGAAACTGTGAAGGATGAAGGTGAGAAGGATAAGCATGAGGAAAATATCTGAGTCAGAGTAAGAAAAATGGGCAAGTGGGACAGTAAGCTGGAGACAGAGATGGGTCCTTAACACAACCTGCTGGACAGGGAGGACGTAAGAGGTTTGGCTCAGCCAGCTCATGTTTCTTTGCAAAAAAGGAAATAAACAAAAAATTGCAGAACCTAAAGATGTTTTGGCTGCCAATAAATGCCTGTAGAATTCACACCTCAACTGCTACTGTTCAAATGCAATGATATCGTAGTACTTTCATTATTTGAGTGGTGGAGTTCTACATAGTGAATCTAAATCCACCATCCTGACAGGAGGCCTCAGGAAGACACCACATGAAAACTTTCTGGCTGTTTCAGTGTCCCATTTCAAATGCCTGGTACCAGTGTAGCAGGGTAGGACACAATCAGTTTGTGTGGTCCTGGATTCCTTCAAAAACATCTGCTCATCCTGAGTACAATAAGCCTACCTTGGGATTTAAACAAGGCTTTTGTCTGTGCCGCTAATAGACTTCAGCAGTGCATATATTTTCCAGATTACTCACATCAATTTAAAAATGCCATTCTGTCAAAGTCATATTGAGAAGTTTAGTATTAATACCTGAGGGGTGGCCACCAGAGTAATAGCTGGATATGTGACTCTGAAAATGAATGGCAAATTGAAGGAAATAAAACCACAACAAAATTCTGGGGTATATGATCCAAAGTCATTAACAGCAATGAACTTAATGAAAAAAAACCCTGAATATTGGTATCAAATATGTAATAGTTTCCTCAGAAATTGCTAGATAATAAAGAGACAGATGTATCTGTGCCTTTCTTGAGCACTCGAAATGCAGTCAACATTAATTTTAAATTGGTTTCTTTTTCTTTTATTGCTATGTCTGTGTGGGGCTGTAATTCACAAAGATTCAGAAGTATTTTGAAGTGATGAAATTCAGTTTCACCTGAAATACTGCCACTTATGGCACAAAAAGACCCTCCCAAATAGGTTTTCCACAACAGAGAAATTCTGTAATTAAATTAAAAAGGAAGTGAAGAATATTTTCAATTTTGCCAATTGAAAACATGTAAGTAATTTAGTTGGGCTAAATGCAATGACCAGAACTGGAATTTTTAAGGCAAACAAAGATTAAACACTGTGCTGCTAGCAAACATTCCTTGGATTCTTTTGAAGCCACAAGGGAGAGACCATCAGTTTTCCAACTCCTCTGTTTTACTGGGTCATGTCTACAAGGAGACTTGTTGCTTCCATGACAGGAAGGACCCAAAATCCTAACCACTTTTTTTCAGCTATAAATGACAGTAGTTTGGTTTGCAGTTATTTGCCAGCATTTCTTTCTTTGGCACCTATGTTTTTCTGGATGTCTCTTCTCCATCATTGTCAATGATCCAGTCTGGGAGTACACCTCACACTTTCAGACTTATCATCACTTTCCTGCCATTTATTCACTCTGCCTGAAATACAAGGATTTCTCATCTTGAATCAGCCCTTCAGATGTCAGAAACAGATTTAGACTGATTTACTAGAGAAGAAAGATTACTTTTGACTTCACTCATTCAAATTGGAAAAATGTTTCCTGATCTTGGGCAATGAATCTGGACTAAAACCTCTCTCTCTGTTATATTTCACTAAGTTTTAAGTTTAAGAAAAGTCAAACATTCTGAGGTCAGAATATTAAAATTTCTAAGAAAACTATTACAGGAACATGATAATGGCTAGAATTCCATATTTTGTAAATGAAAAATAGAAACATGCAAAAAATTTGCATCCTAAGGCAATGGTCCAGTTATACGGATTTTGTAGAAGTGGAAAACTAGTAAGAAGGAGGAGTTGCCCATCAATTGGTATGGTCAAATATGTTCTTCCATTAAGCTATACTGCAAAATGTGACACTCTCTTCTTTCTTGCATTGCCTGATTGTTAAATGACCATTTTAATAGCAGCTCTCACTCTCTCTTCCTAGGATTTTTGATCTGTAGTGTTCAAAGTAGCTCACTAGTTGCAGTGATTCATAGATGAATGAATATATTTATTGTCTGTGTAGCTTGGTTATACCCAAACTGTTCGTGTAGTTCTCAATTAGTTTTTGATGCCACTTAAAGGTTTTACTCCTTCTATGAAATCAACGGGCAGGAAAAGCATCAAGGCAAAATGTGCAAATTCAAGCATAATTAACAGAAAGAGTGCAACAATATCAGTCTTTTCCCAGACATATTGTGCATCTTAACGTCCAATTGAGGTTCCTATTTCTTGTGCTGGTACTGGCTCTTGATTATTCCTCATACCATTCATCTGAATCATGGAGCAAATTGTTCAGAACTCATTTTTCATCTGAGTGCTACCATTTCTCCTTCCACTTTCACAACTGAACTAAAATTTTCAGTTAGGGAAAATGGAAAGAACAAAGTGAGTGTTTCATGGATCCTAGAACAAATAAGATCCTAATACTCCTGATCATTATCACACAATTTTGTAACACTAAACTGAACAAAATAAGTAGGCAGAATGAAATTTTCAAAAAATAAAAAAAGGAATATTTTCCTAGCAAGCTCAATGTATCTACATGTATATGTGGTAAAGAGCTATGTCAGATTCCTATAATCTGAATGTCCCATTGAGTACAAATGAAGCGAAACACTTGTATGAAACATCTGAGAGGCCCACATGTTAGTATCTGTTAATAAAATTCTCACACAGTGGCTTTTTCAGACACAGAAAATGAAAATTGCACATATGCTTGCACACATGTATGTATTCATGACTGTGAATTGGTCACAAAAATAGGATATACCCTCATATATATATACAAATGTGTGTGTCATGTATAAATTGCATGCATTCATTATATTTTTGGTTGGATGTTTTTATGCATATGATAGCAAAAACTTTCCCTCAGGCTGTAGTGCTATGCTAGTAGGCACTGTGTCAAAACCAAACAAAGAGCCAGTTTAGTAGGTTTGCTCTATAAGCTGGAGTGTACAGAAGTTTCCCCACTTTCCTCCACAGGTGAACTTTGTAGGTCTACCCTCCCTCTGCCTTCTGTGGGTCCTTATTAATTACAGAATTGAGGACTCACTTAAATGATTGCCATTTTACCCTAGGAGATCATGGAAACCTGGCAGTGAGAGGCTTGGCTAGCTCAGCAAAAAACATACTACTGTGTTTTAGAAACTCAGTGCTATAATACAGCAACTATATCATAGGGCTTTTTTTCACATCTTTCCAAATTCTACACTGTGTTTAACACTGGCATGATAAATATGTCTGAAAAGGTAAGGTTTGAAAAGTCCTTTCCTGGTGCCAATTTACAGTTTGAAGGATGCACAGACCACCTCGGAAGGGATAGAAACACTTAATGCCCTCCGTTTTTGCTCCTTTCATTCAGCAAATGGGTGTCCCTCTAAACAGTTATAGTTCAGAAACTGTTTTAACTGCATTCAGCAAAAAACACGCTCAAGAATATCTTCACCAAGATTCGATCAGGTAGCAAGGTCATGCCTTCAGATATACAGTCCTCTAGAGACAATCCTTGGAATAGCAATATGTTTCCATCCTATGTTTCACAGAACAATTATAATGACATTGTATATCCTAAAGGAAACTTCAGAGATGGTTCCATAATGCTGACTACCATACATAATGACTACTTGTTTTTCTTGGTCTTTCTTCTTGAATGTAAAATCTTCTTTTCATTTTGTGTTAAGGCAGAACAGGAACTGGACCTGTCTGGGGGAATGTCTGGCTACAACACATGAATAGTTGTCATTCTCCGTATATTGTACACTCAATGAACAAATACTTAATCTGCTTGCTATTTTCATTAATATTTAACTGAACAAAGTTCAAGTAAGATACTTGAAATTGCGAAGTAATTATTTCATCTGTCAGTCTACCTGATCATTTAAAATAACATATTAGAAACTGTCTTTCATGCGTCCATTTTTTTGCTGAGTTGGGACTAGTCTGTTTTACATTCCTCCAAAGCCTCTTTGTTGTAAATCTTGGTGGGTATTTTCCTTGTTTAGGCAGCAGTATACAGAGAAGAGGCTGTTGAGTAGTTGCTGATTTTTTCAGTACGTCCACTTCCTATTTCGCAGACACAAAGTAGCCCTGTTTGCAGCAGGGCATTTCTGGTGGACCAAATGATGGCTCTAACAGACTTAGCTTTTGGCAGTAAGAGAATATTATTCGTAATGCCTGCTCTTCTTTCAAACAGCAATCATACATAGAAATATGTATGTATTTCAAACAGAATTTCTATTTGCAGATGAAGCTCTTGGGGGATTTATTTTAAATATCTAAGTAAAGCATATTTTTACATGCAAATATCTTGCTTTAAAATCTAAATTTCAGAGAACTCCACAAAACTGTCAAAGTACTTTAATTTTCATTTCTAAATCCAGTGTCTAAGCCATCATTTTCTCCAAAATCAGACTCTTTAACTCTTTTTTATGCGTGAGATATAAACACAAATAACTCAAATTCAGTTGAAGCTGAAGGTCTACTTCAGTAAAGGATTCAAGTGCTAGTATTCAGCAAAATACTTAAAGACATGACTAATTGTGAGGTTTAGAGTTAGCCAGGTGCTTACATCCCATTATTAAAGAAAAATGCTTTGCTTTTTGAGCAACATCTCAGAATGGTCAATCCAGCTGGTATAAAATAAACTGCATTGCATTGGTTCCTGTTGGAATGGTAAATTGTGACAGGGAATCTTTTTTCTCTATCAATCTATGAAGACATTAAAACATTATTAGTTCTCTTAAAAAAGAGACTGTCATACTTATGAACAATCATAAACAATCATATTTTATAAATATTCTATCAGAACATGTTCAGTAGGCATCACAACTGAGCACATATGTGCTTAAAGTTTTGATAAATAGTCTCTGAAAACTTCCCCAGCAGCACTTACCCTCATATATTCTGAACACTGATTATTTTTCTCCACAGTTCAGATATTTTCCATTTATGGGACATCTCAGGCTCCCATTAGACCTGATCCTGATTGAAACTGAAAGAATACAATCAACATTAACAATGCTTTTCTTGAAATATTCCTGCTGAGATCTGAAAGGGAGATGACAAACCACATGCAACAAAAATTTTTCCTGTGCTGTTGGAAGTACAGTTTTACTGACATGTTTTTTAAGGCACATTTTCTTGGTCTCCTGTAATCCCGTAACAGAAACTTTGCAACCTGAAACCAAAGGAGACTTGTGCACCACTGGTGCTAGCCACACAAATCAACAGATAATTTATAATATTTAAGTAGAAAAGTCACTGACTGGTCTCAGTCTTTTATTATTCTCTTCCATATCAGGAGCAGTGACTTTTAAAATTTCTATTATTATTATTATTATTAGTAGTAGTAGTAGTAGTAGTAATAGTAGCAGTATTCTTCATATTATTAGTATTTTAATTCTAAGATCACAGATTGAAAATCCAGCTAATTTCTACTTCACTAACTGTTACAGAGAGACCAGCTGGCATAACTAGGACTCTACCCTGCCTGCAGTAAAAGAGGCAGGGCTGACCACAGTTTCCTAGACTAACTGATGTCAGGAAATCAATTATTTATTTGCATGCATGAGAAAGACTGAGTTTGGTTTTGTAAATTCATATACAGCCACGAGGGTGCATGTGATCATATTTTCTTAAGGGCTGCTATTTGTTTTCTCATTATTAGGTAAGATGTTGGACAGCAAAAAGAAGCCCAATACCAAAGGGGAAATTAAAGAAATCTGTGCAGAATATTCGGCCCTGCCCAGGACAAGTTGCTGAAAGCATTTGTTTTCAATCTTACACCAATAGTGTTCTGTTTAGCTTTTCAAGTGTTCACTCCATAGTTGTGTATGTCCCTGCCTTCTGTTCAGAGCTAAAGTTATTTTTGCAATTTGTTTCACTCATCTTTATTTTTAATAAATGTTACTCTTATGTGAATAAATTGTGAGTGGCAGAAATAGAATGGATCAGGAAGGCATCAGTGTCATAACTTGAGATTTCCTGATATTTTAGTCTCTCTGTTAGTCAGGAATTCTAAACAACATGAAATGCATATTAACACTTCTATTTTGAGATGGTGCTCAATATTTCCAAGTAAATTTAAAATGAGGACCACAATAGAATTCTTACTACAATTTTTTTCTTTTTTTCCTAGGTACTGTCACTCCTTTCATATGTATATGTCATTATACTAAAATGGTTTTCTTGTTCGTAGCAAAATACTCCATCTTTATAGCAAAGTGTATTCATCAGATTGGCTTACTGTAATTTTATATACCTTGATGAAAAGGAAGAATAAATGGAAACACAAAGTCTTTTTTACTTTTACATTTAAAGTTTTTAACTTTAAATGAACTTATGCTCTATTACAGATGTTATCACCAATACTTAATGATAGACAGATCAGAGGTTCAGTAGTAAAGCAGAAAAGTTCAAAAGAATTTTGGAGAATAGTTAATAATTTTCAAAATATTTTGTTCCCAGAAAAAGGTAGCCTTTCAGAAAAATCTGAAAAAAAAATCTACCTAAACTACAACATCAGGATTATTTGCAAATTTAGGGGGAAAATACCTTCTGCATTTTTAAAAGAAAAGCAAAAAAAATCTACAGATTTTATCTGGTCTTTTTTACAGTTATAACTAAGCAATAATGGGAAAAAAGTCCACTTCTATAATTATGGCTATGTAATGCCTCTGGATTTCAAAAGAAAACATATACCAAATCTGTCATAAGAAACAAGACAAACAGGTTTTTCTCATGTTTCCTCTGTGCCTATCCCTAGCCTTATTTTTATGTTGACTTTTCTTCAGTTAATAGCTAAATTAGACTGTAAACCTTTAGAAGAAGTCATAATTTTAGCTCACTGCTGAAGTTTCTAGAATGATTTGTAATCCTACAACAACAGTAAAGCGAGGGGATAAGTTTTGTTTTCTAAAATGTTGTGGGGAAATTTGACGTGAAGAATCCTTTCTGACATTTATGAAATTCTACGTTTTAACCAGTGAGAATTATTTTCTATTTTAATTTTTTTTGTCATTGTTATGATTAAAAAAAAAAAAAGCAGATGAATGAAAATGTAGAAAGCCAAAGTAACCAAGATTTCAGGACTTTTTATGAACTCTGCTTGAGTTTTGCATTGTTTCAGCTCTATAAATTTTTTCTTACCCCTGTATCTGTAATTACTGGTAAGAAGGAACCATACTACTGTTTATATACAAATATTGGATACACCTGAAAAAATTCAGTATGTTGGCTTTTCAACACTTTTTGTGTATGTTCTAGTTTTGGACCATACATATTTTTACCCCCTTAGCTTGACTTTTAGCAAAATCAAAGTGTACTGTCAAATCAGATTTTATTTGAGTATGGCAAATTTTCACCTAAATTTGTAAAATTCCAACTTTACCCCCAAATCACTCTTGACTCCATCCAGGTTCTTAGAAGTTTGCAAAATTCTATATCAGAGAAGAACCTGTTCCAATTTTTAAAGTTAAGGAATAACCTTGACTTTGGGCTTTCCTGTTACAAAATTCTGCCTTACAGATTTCTAATTTCAGAGTCCAGTTCTAAACTGGAATTGCACTGAGATCAAATTTACAGGTCTTAGTGACTGAGGATATTAACTTTCAGGTTCATAATCTGCCTCAAAACTACAAAAACATAGTCAAGAAGAGAAGCATGTGTTAAGCATATGCTCTATCTTCTGCCGAAATGTTCTTATTACTACATTATATTTTCCAGAGGTTTATGGAAGTTCTTTTTAAATTACTCAGACAATATGCTTCCTGTTTTCCCCTTGGGAAGCTGTCCCACAGTCTAATATATTGCTGCAATTAAGTGATGTTTTCCTTATAAGCAGTCTAAATTTGTTCGCTTTACTTCATCAAGTAACACTGATTACTTGCCCTGTGAATACACGTACGAATATATCAGGTACAAGGGTCATTATTAAATGTTACCATTCCTCCTGCCTGTTTACCACCTTGTGTGCCCATATGCCAAGAATGCCACATACTACTAATAATGAATAGAACAATAGCTGATATTCCCTACCTATAAAGCTGTGCTGTGTGTTCCCACATTATTCTCATACAGAGCCTCAGCTCTAACTTTTCTCTAATGAAAGACAAGGGATTTAGTTCTGCACCTCAGTAATTTTGAAAACAAAACAGACCAAAACAAGCAAACAAAACCAAACCAAAACAAAACAATAAGAAGCAATCTATTGTGTCGGAGTGAGGAATTAGATCTGACCTATTACTTTTACAGCTTCCCATGGGACTGTGTAGAATGCAACTGCTTATCACACTTAATTCTCTGTGGCCTATACCAGCCCTTGAATTAAGGGCACAGGCTATTTTTGGAACAGGGCTTTTCATCAGACTGCTGTTTATATGGATGGAGTCCAGGTGTGCTCCAGAAGAGGACATTAGAGAAGTTTAAGACGTTACTTTCCTCAATTCTTCAGTGTTAGTCTCCTGTGCAACCTCTTCCCCTTACAGCAACTGACTTTTTAACCAATTTCAGTGCATCCTTATCTAAAGCACTGCTATCTGACATCACAGCTGATTACATTCAGATCAACAAATGGTTTATTAATACGTAAGAGTTTGGCTGAAGGAAAATCTTATGTATGCAAACAGCAGACTCCAAACAAATATTCTCTCAACATTTGGGAGCAAGTAATATGTCTTGTCAGAGACGCATCCTAGAATTAAATAAAGAGAAGAGCTCAGGGGCTAGAATTCTTGACTGTTCAGGTTTGTTAACTATATTAGTATTTCCACATCCCTCTCAAATTAACAGAGAATTCTGCAGAGAAATCTTGCAGTATATTCACTGGCTTTGTCTAACCTTGTTCTATGTTACTTCTGTGGAAATATTTTTGTCCTTCCCAAAGGAAGGTATAGATGAAGAGCAAAGGTGTAGCTGTGTGAACACATTTAAAGCCTAGGAAGCATAGTGAAGTCTAATCTAATGAAACAGTCTTCACCGAGAGCTAGTTGGCCCCAAGCAATGAATAAGTACCTTAAAAAGTGCATTTAATATGTATTTTATTATTGCAGTGAGACAATAAATACAAATCCCTTTTTAAAAAAAAGGTATTTTTCTCCCCTAGTCCAGTTTATTTTGCCCAGCATGCTTGTAAACAAAAAAGAGTGGGTGCAGGTCTATGATTATATGCAGAGTGAAAAGGTGATTGTCCCTTTACCTCTTTGGAAGTTTCCAAGGGACACTTACTTTTGCAGTGGCCATACACAGTTGATACTAATGAATGGCTTCAGAGTCAGGCACACAGCTGGAGGATAATAACAAAACAATAAAACAGGGCAAGGAAGGAGCTGCTGACACATTGCAGCATCGTTTGTTTAACTTTTGGTCCTGGAGACTTGAAACTATCAAGGTATCACTCCTAAACCCTTTGTGAAGAAGAATCATAGCTTAGACAAGTTTGGTCTGATGGAATGTTTTCATCCAGCTCTCAGGAGGCTGCATGGCACCTGCCAAAGTCAGCTCAGTGGACACGAGCTGTTTCTTGAGGGAAAAGGCTTCAGCACTCTAGAAATGACAAGAGTTGGGCAATTGTTCTTCACCAGAAAGAGTTAATACATATCACAACTGTTTTCTTACGCTTCAGATACAATTGAAGGAATAAATAGGTACAAGAGCAAAGCTAAAGAAGTTGTTTATGACTCATTCTAGCATTTCCTTTAATACTTTTTGTCTGGTTCAGTTCAATGAATTTGAAGAGTGTGTCCCTTAGTGATAAGCAACAAAATCATCTCAGACCAGGAAACAACCACACTAAGTGTGATAAATTTCAGTTCAGTACGCAATCATTTCACATATATGAAAGTTCACCTAAGGCAAAGCTCAGCATAGAGGGAAGGCCCCTTGGAAAGAACATGCTAAAGGCCTCATACTTGAATTGGCTGACAGTATCCAAAAGCTATGCTGCTCCCATAGCCAGCAGCAGCATGTGGGAACAGAGATGCTAAACTTCCTGCACTATGTCACAGTTGTACAAGGCATAGGCTGAGAATTGTGTCATATTGTAGCTATTGGTCAACTGAGGACATATAAATTCCTGGCTATTCCACCTTTATGAAGGCAATAACTACAAAGTTTCTGAGATACCTGTGCTCAAATCTCTCTTTGACTCTGGCATCAAACACAGAATGTGCCCATGCAAAGGAAGGCACACCACAAATACTGCCCATGATCTGTGAAAAATCCATGAAGCTATCCTGGCTGTATGTTCACTTGTAAATACAGTAATCAGCTCATTAAGATACTGGGCCAGAATTGTTAATACATATAGCTGCAAAAACTGGCAAGTTCTATGTCACATAGAAAGCCTAGGTAGTGAGTGAACAAGTGAAGGAAAGAGAAAAAAACAGAGAAGGATAAATATTTCTGATGGCATAACAACAAAATATTTAGTTGCAGGCCTGAGCCATCGATTGGCCTGAACTTTAAACAAATATCTCTGCCAGCTGAATACTGGCCAAATGGCAAGTGGCAACCTCTCTGCAGCCTGATATACACACAAATGAAAAGGTTTTGGGTGCCAGACACCAGGAAGCCAGTGCTTTTAACACTACCACCCTGTAATTTATAGCATCTTGGTTTGTGCTACTGCAGTTAAGGGTCTGTTAATGTTTGTCTTCTGAATTCTAATTCTCAAGGGCTTATAATTTGGCCATTAACATGCTCTCACTATCAAAACCCCGGCACACATAATGGCTAGCCAAGAACAGTTTTTAGGTAATTTCTTTAGGAAGAATGTTAGTTGGTTTCCAAAATATGAGAAAGGAAGGAAAGAAGGCAGGAAGGAATGACTAGTTAAAATAGTTAAAGGTTATAATTTTGTGTGCTCAATGACTTGAAATGTCTTGCTTTTTAAAAGATGAATTATTGCTATAAGGTGATATTATTTTTCTTGCTTTAAACTTTTTAAGATGAAGTCTTTTGCAGTAGCCTAACATTTCAAGTGATTTTTAAATGGGAATTACTTATAAAAATCTCAGCCACTCAGAGTTCCATAGATTCCCACCACTATAATTTTGAAGATGCAATTAGTAAGAACAAGAAAGGAAAACATATACTTGGGAGGGGTTTTATCAATTTACAGTCCCCACTATTAAAGCACTTGGAGTTCTAAAGAACGTACTTCCTCTGTGTCATTTTGTGGCTGGATTAAATAAAGGAGTTTTAGCATAGACAGTTCCTGTTCAGCTACAATGAAATCACATCCTTCCTCTTTTTAAGTAAGATACAGAGCAAAGAACATCTATGGATAACCAGGAGTGCCATGGTGGCCTGTATAACTCACTGTAAGTCTTTGTGCCTCACTGTACTGTAAGGGATGCAGATAGGATACAAAAAATTGAAATCGTAAGCTAAAAATCAATCAAAAAACTACAGTTGTTCTTTACTTTTTACTTGAGCAAAGTAAAAACTGCAGGAACAATTTCAGCTTCTTGCAACTGGCTTCAAGCCGGAAAGTCTTGATTAGCCATACATTTTAGCAAACATTTTGGTTAGTATGACCCTTAAAATTTCTCAGCATAAAGTCCATACTCCTGAAATCTGAAGCTGTTATTGTCCTTTGAACCAAGGACATGCTGTTTAATTCCTTTTTAATTCTGCCATATCTACCTACAGCAGTGCCTGCCAAAAGGTGCATAGAGCTCCCTAATAAATCTCTATTACATAAATATATACTAGTACTATGTTGTAAACACCAAGTGCTTAAAAATGGTAATAACCATTACCATTCTATAAGGTACTAACTTATTCGTCTCCAACTGAAGGTTCAATTGTTGTCCACCAGCTTGTTGTCCACCAACACCCCCAGGTCCTTCTCCACAGAGCTGGTTTCCAGTTGTCTGTACTGGTGCAGGGTGTTACTCTTAAATTAACTGTTTACCCTCTACTAAATCATTATGTCTAGTGAGCAGATATCTTACAACTGCAATACACAGAAAATATTCTCATGTCATATGCACTATATAAAAATATCTTTATTAATCTAATAGATTGAATGAATTAAATATGCTTGCAGCACTATGTTCAGTAAATTGGCAGTGGTGGAATCCTGGAAAATTGTGCACTAGTCCTCTACTGCATGTGCCCCTGTTAATCTGCTCTGGGCTGCACAGACTGGCATATGTGAGAATAAGAGTATGAGAATAAAACAGTGACCATGGTAAGAGAGATCAGACATTGCTATAAGACAACGTATTTTCTTTAACATTTAGTAGTACTATGAGCTGAGGGGCAAAATATAAGTTGAGCAAAGGTTGAGAAAAGATTGTATATTCTGTTTTCATTTTTGTTTGGTTTTGGGGGGATTTGGATTTTGTTTTTTTCTTCCTTGTCTACATTATGGAAGTTCCTTATTGTTGGCTTTTATGTTTGGCCCACAGTCTGGACCAAAGCAATCAGCCAGTCAGGATGTTGTAGGAAATATATTGGCCCAAAGATTATGACTTGGCAACATAGGTTAACTGCATTCCCTGATGCTTTTACCTTAATGTTCTGATAATAATATGATTAGGATGAAATCACAAATAATTTATGACCAGTATCAGTTCTAGAGGCTGACTGATTGCTTGCTTTTTTCACCTCTTTTATAAAAATTGAAAATTACATTGCTAATTTTGGATATTATAAATGAATGCTTTTATTTACATTTTACTTGACTGGAGTTCACTGTGATTTAAGGTAAATGGCAAAACAAAGTATTCTAAGAGTGGTGACTTTATAATCTTTATAATTGTTCCACATCCAAATCACATAAAATTTTCAGATAGAGATGACATATTTTGACAGAGAGATAGAAAATACAGACAAACTTGTGTTTCTCTGGCCTGAAGATTTTATACGCTTGAAAGCCTGTTTGCTTTACCCAGCTATAACATTTGTTCTAGTAAAAGATTTTACTTTTATCTGCAAACCTGGATCAACCAGCATTCTTTGACGATGAATGCAAACGAGAGATAGTACCACGACCACTGGCTCTCTAGGAAAGGCCCCAGAGAACCCAAAAGAAAGCACTGTGCCCCACAGAAGCTGTGGAAGATGGATTCACCACTTAGGACTCAGAAGAAGTCTCTTCCAGTGGCTCAGGATTACGTGCAGGAAGGCAAGGAGAGGATGACTGAATCAAGAAGTTTTCTTTGAACAGCAAAAGGTGGGGCACAGCTCCAGCTACATTTGTCAGGTTATACCTAGTTGTATTGCAGAGTCCACAGGCAGTGGACTGCAGTTTAGCTTCACATGAAGTGAACAATACTGATTTAAGGTGTGTAAAGAAATATTCAGGAAGACAGGCAGAACATGTGAGTAGAAAAAGACTCAAAATGTGTGCTTCAATTTAAACAAGAAGGTAATGTATTTTTCATGAGACAAACCACAAGTTTTGACAAAATATCTTTCTCAGTCTGCCTTTCAAGGCAGCAGTCATTCTGGTTACATGAAATTGCTCCTAAGTGAACTCCCAGATGTATGTTTATCATTTTAATTTAAAACCAGACTTCTTTGAAAATGAAAAGATAGTTTTACAGTTAGCTATTTTTTCTGACCAAACATCGGTAGTAGAGTTTTAAATAAGTTTTAAATGAAAAAAAAAGATAATAAAACAATTTACTCAAAGTTTTGATTGCAACAATTTTACTTGTGAAAGGTATATTTGAATTCTCTCCAAAGTATAATTTTTATAAAGGCTTTATAAAACTTAGTTGAAACTTTTTAGGGAAGGTGATTAGCTGGCAAAGCAACTGTGTTAGGCATCCACAAACTGCAAAGACTACAGAACACAACCTGTCAGATTACTATCATGGTCCAACACAATTCTAGTCAGGACTTTGCTGGAGAGCAGATATGTGAAATGTCCAGCCAAAAAGGATGCACATTATTCTGCTTTAGAGCTGCTGCAGTGGAAACTTGGAACTTTAGTTTCTGTTTACAGCAAGGACTGTACCGAAACAGCTGACATACATGTGAGTTTCTCTCCGCAGCATGGATCTCTGATGCACAGGGCTGCTCAGAGAGAGGGAATCTCCTCTTATTGCAGACAACCAGTAGTAAGGCCTTGAAGTACTTTTTGCTCTGCAGCCCACTTTTCTGGGCTAAGTACCAAGGTTTGTCCCTTCACATTCAAGAAATACTCTGAAATTATTTTCAATAATAGAGAAAATAAGGATGCTTTTAAAGATCCTTTGATATTTCTTTAATTATTAGCTTGTTCTCCATCACTGCAGTGATGCCATAACTAGATTTGTACTTAGCAAGCTTGTCCAAACTTTTTAAAAATTCAATATGCTTTTGTATTCTACTGATATCTCCACGCCGTTTTACTAGAAAACATGTATTTTTCAGTCATATTTGTTAAAAGAAATCTACCTATCCACCTGAAGTCATGCAGAGGAGTTTTTTTTGGAGGTTAATTTTGTTTTGGTTAAATTTATAAGTCAAGCCCATGGAAAGGAATATATCCAGTGCAATATTAGGATGAGAAATTAATAGGACACCTGTTATTCTTTCATATTTTTGTTGTGTTGACTTGACAGGGCTCATATCTGCTACACTAGAAAAGTAAATCTCACCAGTTCCACAGGTTTTTCAGAGAGCAGACACATTTTTTATTTATTTATGTTCATTATAGTGAGGCCATCTTCTTTTAAAATTTCTTGCACATGGTTTAAAATTTCCAGAAGAAAAGGCTGAGAAGACATCTCAAATGGAACAGCGGAGTTTTGCTGTGGATTTTACAGATGGAGAGAGATTAACCTGAAGTCTGCTATGTGAATTCATACATCACATTCTTATGATGTCTTTCAGAAACAGTACCAAAGAGGCTAATTTCATCCTGTTTCCAAAGCATTCAAAGGCCCAGTTAAATATATTTGCTCTGATGTCAGTGTAATGTGTGCAAGGAATCTTCTCTGGCGTATGGCCTGCAAACAATTACCAAAGGAAAGTCTAGCCATACTCAATTTGCCTCAAGGGTGATGATTCTTACATATAGACTGAGAAAATATTGTATCCAAGATACTGAAACATGGATTCAGATCATGCAATGTTGTTTTTACAAAGCTAATTTTTAAGGTTGAAACAAGACTTTAAAACAAAAGACTTCCCCTTTGTGTTGAGTTTCCTAAAAGGAATACAAATTCGGAATAGCAGTATACATGGGTGGGACATCCATGCTTAATTGAAAGCTATATGAAACTAACGACACCCATGTGATGAATCTTCAGTAAAAGCAATGAACACTGTAAAATAATTCAGCAAACCTGTAGAGACGCAGGGTGCCACTTTATTGAGTGTACAGATTACATTCCTTGGCACTAGAGTTAAAGGAGTAGTTACTTCATTCCTATGTATTTTATCCTGTTGGGACATAAATAGAAAACTACACCATGCAAGAATAATAAATCTATTGGTGAAAATAAATCTGATGTTTTAAAGCAGTTATAGTTCATTATTGGTTTGAACAAAAGCTGTCTGGAGGTCCTACATCCAGTGGAGGTCTGCCAAATAATATCAATCGTGAAACTTAACCCCTATGGCTTCCAGGCTATTTTCATTTATATTTCTATAATAAACTGCAACCACCTCAAGAAAGAGACTCTAGTGCACATCCTCAGGATATGACAATCACAGACAATCATAGCTGGGTATTAATCCTCTCTCTGTGTACTTTATTCATCTGTTCTTATACACCTACCAAGTGACTGAACTTTAGCAAGAGCCAACTCTTCACAATACCAGCTAGTAAAATTGTCAGACTTCTTTCAAAGTTATTTCAGCCATAAAGATTTCCTGGAGTGGCACATATTTTTAAAATCCTTTGGGTGAGATCTAAAAACGTCTGACGGAACAGTTCAGTACAAGACCACTCCCAAGCAGAGCACAGTGCCGGGAGGGTGTATGTACATACTTGGTACAGTTTCAGCTCCCCACCTGGTTATGCCTCAGGTTCTTCAGAGCACATCCCTTGGTAATAGCAGGAGAATCTAGTGTGACAATCATCATTTTATAAATTTAATTGTGTCGCTCCCTCAACAGAAGCACAGTATCCAACTGAGTAGACAGGATCTGTGTAGTAGATTCAGTACCGTAATACCGTATTCAGAGGTGATCGTCCTTTAGACCCAGAGTGAAACCTATATCTATACATTTCTTTTCTTTTTATGAAGGTTCTGTACATTTTGTCCATATGAATATTACCATAGGATGTGGTAATTGTTTGTCACATAATTATGTATTTTGTTTTTTACACATTTTTACTTGATATTTAGGCACATTTCAGAGCAATATTACAAATTAAAACAATTTCTTGTAATTGGTATGACTTGTACTGAAAATTTGGTATAGTGTATCTTTTAAGCTTATACTGATGGGAAAGAAAACTCAGAATAATCTGAAACCACTGGAAATCATGCGAGATAAGAAGAATGAGGAACCGTTGAATTGGTTGAGACTGAATGAAGCTTTACTCACCCCTTGGCCTAAACATTTTTTTCCTGTTTTTTCATCTGTACCTATTTCTGGGACACCAGAAGATGAAAACATCAGAAATTTCTTTTCATTACAACATGAGCTGTTTTTCATTTCCTTATGAAAGCGTAACCTGGAAAGAGCAGCTCATTGCCTAAAGCAATATTTTGAGTCAAAGAAATTAATTCAGAGAAAAGAGCTGTTTCTCATGATAAATGCCGCCACTAAAGACACAAATTTTTGCTAAAAGCACCTGAAAATTGTGGTTAAGTGCAATGGGACAGTCACTCCCTGGTGGTGAAGTAGGGGTAGCACACTCAGCAGGTATTGAGTATTCTTTTGCTGGACCTACTTAACACACTTTTATCGATGAGGGGATTTATCACAGTGTATGAGACTCCTGGAAGTATCTCTTGGGATTACAGTGTGTGTGATTTTTCCACTAATGTTTTTCAAAATTGGCCTTCTAGTTTTGAGTTGCTTGGATATATCCATTTCTCTTTTGCAAAATAGAAGCTGAAGTGAATAACTAAAGACGAAAAATGTCTTCACCTCTATATTCTTGCTAGCCATCTCTTAAAAGTACAGGTTAGATTTTTGGGATGATTTTTTATTCCAATCAAATTTCAAGCATTGTTTCTGTTTTTATTTTGTTTCTTCCAAAATGTGTGTCCAAGTGCTGTGGAAATCATAAACAAAGAACATTCTCATTGGTTACCACAAAATTATCACAAATATATGTCCTGTTCTAATTGCAGGGGAAACAGTCCTGATCTCAGATGTTTCATATGGTAACTGTTGGCAAATGGGAATGTTTAATGGTAACCACAGTATATTTATTTCAAGTCACTTGCTTAAGTATAACGTGGTCTGTGCAGATAAGTTTTGAAGTGAAATTCCAGCCACAAGCTCTTTTAGTATATAATTTAAATGTATTTTCAGTAAATACTATTATTGCCTTGAAAACAGAGGCAATGTTTTTCTTCCTGTGTTAAAATCGTAGTTTTTGTTTGATTTTTAAATTATTTGGCTAATGCTGCAAAATCTAACAGACAAGTAAGAGACATTTTCTATGTTTAAACAGCATATAGGAGTCAAATTCCTCAGAGAAATCCAGATCTTCCCCGAATTAATGTTCTTGATTTTTAAATCATCTGGTATAATATATAGCTAGTATAATTAATTATTTAAGGGTCTGGGGGCTCTGGGATATATAATTATTTTGAATATACCCAGTTATTCACTTGTAAAATGGAGAGTTGCTCTCATCCTAATGAGTTCTGGTCTTCGAAAAGTTTGAGCAATTGCTGCATGATATAATCTATATCTAAACTAGAATCTGCATGTTACATTGGAAGGAAAAATGCCATTTACTTACTATTTCGAAAAAACAGCATACTAAAAACACTACCAAAAATTTGTTATATATGCACATTGAAATATCTGACAGATATAACCGACTGAGTGTCAGTTACTTGAATGCAGAGTACTTTTAAAATTTTGTTGTGTATTCATCCAAGTTGTTCTATGGAAATAGAGTAAATGCACCACATAGAGCTGATTATTGTCATTCACTGTGCACCAATGTTAAGATGGTCGCAACACTTAAAATCTGGACCAAATTTATGGCAGGACTTCCTTTGACTTCAGTAGGATGAAAATTGCTCCCTATCTCTAGATATAATTTACAGGTAGTGTCTTGACAACTGCTCCAAAATAAAACTAGCAAGCTAAGAGCTGGAGCCCCAAACCATGGGCAGAATGAGGCATGAAGAATATTGCATCTTGTTCAAGTAAACCTGGAGGGGAAGTTTATGAACACAGAATTACTTTTTCTAGATTAGCTTTTAGGCAGTATATAGAGGTTAAGACTAATTTATTTTCAAAAACTAACCACCAGATCTTTATTTGTTCCCACTGATAAAGATATTCACTGTTACCTCTGTATAAATGCAAACCTGCTTGTAGATTCTTTTCCTGATGTGGTCTGCTGGAATATTGGCTTATACTTATTTAGAGGAAAGAGTGCTTGATGCTGAATCACCCAAAATTTCCCTTAGCAACATAGTGGTCAATGGAAGTCTTTCACCTATATCCCCATGTATCTCCATTAGACCTCTCTTAACTTCTTTTCACCATTTCATGAAGACCACAGAGAGTGGAGTGAAATAGTCCTGATAGACACAACTGACCTTCATAGGCGCAAAGCAGCTGCTGCGAAAAGCTGAACTTTACTTTCCACTAACTTTTCTGGAGGAAGAGAAGGATATGTGAAGCATTCACTACACACTGAGATGGAGCCCTAACTTCTCTTTAACCTTTCACTTTTTTCCTAACAGTCTTTCAGGAGATGATGAAAACAAGCTGAGAGACAGAGTCTAATAATCACATAAAGTTACATGGAATTTCCTCCTGGACAACCACAAGGTTATACTATCCAGGGACCTAGCTGTATTTATGGAATACAGGAAACCTATATCTCCTTTCCTTCAGGCTTTAAAAATAAACAGTCTTACATAAAAATACACAACTGCCACACTGTGTCTCACATCAGTTTAAGGTGTCTCACATCACTTTGCAGTGTCTGCAGCCAAAGACGTTAGTGATGAGGAAGGGAGCCTTCTGTTTCCCTTCATGTACCTCCTCAGGCACTGTCACCTATGGAGCACAGAAGAATTCTGTATGTATGAGGTGTTGAGTGCTGGATTGTGAGACTTTTGGCAATATACAGTGGTTGACTGATCACTTCACAGACTTATTTCATAGAAGAAATTTACAAATTACATAAACCTTTTCAGTAACAAGTCCATACACTTTTTAAAGAGAAATGAAAGGTAACTGAACTAATTCTGGTACAGGTCAGAAATTACCAGTCAAGA
Source organism: Cnemophilus loriae (assembly GCA_013397755.1). NCBI lineage: Eukaryota > Metazoa > Chordata > Aves > Passeriformes > Corvidae > Cnemophilus > Cnemophilus loriae. The sequence goes on along the minus strand of VZTF01002621.1, from coordinate 1,172,769 downwards.
CACATGAAATATACAATTTCTGTGGGGAAAAAAAAAAAAAAAGGATTCTATAAGTCTTACTTTTCTGGAGGTGAAATGTCTCTGAGGGACTGTTTACTCCTTTTTTTTTAGGGAGTTAGGAGGTTAAGAGATCATATCAGGACAATTTTGTTAGCATCTGTGAGTGGGAACTAAAACAGGCCTAACTTCATGAATATTCAATCCAAACAGTCTAGTTTTAAATATCAGACATAAATAATGGACTACTAGAAACCAAACTAAAGTTGATTGTTATTCCAAAACCATATTTGATTACTTGCTTCATGAGAATTGCAAACTGTTCACTGATGATATAAAAATGGTTAATATTAAAGTGCATGTACAAGTTATTTAACTCATTACAGTAAACAGTTTGGAAAAAACCCCACTATTACTCCAGATTTCAAAGACGTGTGACATAAGGGTGGTCTTACAGTTACATATCTACCATCATTTCATCTGAGGCATCTTGTGAGACTGCCAGTTACTGTTAAACATAATAGATGCTTGCAAAAATAATAATAATAAAAAGGATATCTGTGTCCATTAGGAAATAGGTGATAATTACCCTGCAGTTTAATGGGCTGCTGAACAGTTGAAATACCATAATGATAAATATTTTGTCCCCAAATAGATGCCTGCCTACAATGGTTATAAGTCCATTTACAGTTCCTAGAATAATCCCAATGCATTCAATGGTGCAAGGCCTCACAATGCCTTGAATGTAACAACTAAAGCTAACAGTAAAACTGCAGCAATGAACTTGGGTTTTTCTTTCTTGACATTTACAGAAAAGAATGTTCTCATAGTTCAGGGACACAAATGAAAACAAAGACTAAATTCAGGCTGCAGTTTTAGCACCACCCTGACCACTATGTGGTTCTTTCAAAACCTTTAACTCATAGGAGGCCACATTATCCTGGAGAAGATTTAGCTTCCAAGAGGTAAGCAAGAATTTCTGACATTCATTGAAAACTATAATGACTTTTCCAAAACCAAACACCATCACTTGGTATTCTTAAGCCCAAATAGGAAACCTGAAATATGACAGACCTGAGGATGATGGATAATGTGCCTTCAACTCCTGTGGCAATGAGGAAGGCCACAGCTACATTACCTACTCCTTCCAATAACAGGGTGGGAAGGTGCAGCAGCAGGACTGCTTTACTGGTTTTCCTAGGAGCATTCTCTCATTACCTTTATGCTATATTTTGTCCTGCTGGCCACCACCAGCTGACCTTCATATCAAGCCATGAACCATGGAGTTTTAATCTAGATCTGAAACAGAACCTGCCCAGAATTTGAATAGGGATATCTTCACAGTTTGGCTCTTTCTATACAGGTATATGCCTTTTTCTGTATGCGTAACTTACTTCTTTTTGCTAAGTATTTTAACTGAGGGAGCACATAGGAAGATAGATTCCATATCCCAAACAGTTTACAGTAAACCTGTATGTAAGTTGCAAGGAGTCCACATGCAAGGAATCATAAAGGAAAGAAGTGAGGTGGAGCATAAGAATACACTCAGAGTATAAAACAACCCTTCACTGCTCACAATGGTCCTTTGCTTCTCTTGAGATCCTAATAATCACATTTCCATAGCATTCTGCCCATTTATGCTGCTCTCTGTTCCCCACCCCCTTTTTCTATGATTTTATGCAAAACAAAGTTGTTAATTCTATTCATATTTTGACCATAGATTAATTAAATGTTATTGCTTGACAGGAAGAGTAAATAAAAAGGAATCAAATTATTGTTTTATGCTTCATCGCAAAGACATTCCAAAACACTATTTAGGGGCAGTATATTAAAGACAATAACAGATTAAGTTGATGGAGTCACAGTGCCACTATACCATTCTTGATGCTTGCATACAGTGTCAAATATAACAGGGACAGTGTCCGATATATTGAAAAACAGCCATTGTGATAAGGAAAGACTATGGTGAACAACTAAATTCACCAACATACTCTATTTTGCCATTTCTTGATATTTCTACACTTACAGTCTTTAAACCCTGGAGCTGAATATTCACCTGTAAAAGAAGTTTTTTGTTTCTCTGTCTGTAAAAACAAACGAAATGCACTGAAAACATACGACTAATCTATTCAGTATGTTTTGAAAAGTATTCTTGTTTTAGTTCCTCAGTCATGATTAGAGAGGTGTTCTTTCAGCCTAAACTCTCCCCTTCAACCAGATGTGCAAACATCCCTCTTAGAAAGCAAAAGTGCTGGAAAGGAAAAGGAGAAGTTTGAAAGCCATCAGTTTTCAGTACCTCATCACTTCCTCTTCAATGTCATACATTTGGAGATGTATTTGTGTATACAGCCTGTGTATTCAGTAAACCTTCATCCTCTCACTTTACTGAAATTCCCTTTTAACAAAAGTCTCCAGAACAAATCGCTTCCTCAGTTGTTTATCATTTGTCCAAACTTCTTTGCAGTTCCAGCAATAATTTAAGAATTTATGGTCATTTTTGAGTACATGCACAATAATTTCATATTAATACACAGGTAGTCAAATGTGTTTTTCCCCCAACTTTTTCAAGGCAAGAAGCAACTTAGTATCTTACTTTTTGAGCTGCATGAACAATGTTGAGCAGCACATTTTTTTTCTATTATGTTTTTAATATAAATATCTCACAATTACTTAGTGATTTTTTTATCAGCAAAACCAAAGTGAAATGGAAGACTAAAATTGTCACTGCCCACAGTCAATGTTTCTGATTTATAATAAACTTAATAGTTTCCATTCATCTGAGCATTAAGTGCATTTTGCCCTGCAAAATAATCCATTACCTGTAACATGAATATATAGAATGAGGATAACAAGAAAATATGCTGCACCTCCATTTTTGTAATAACTTAAGCCTGTTCATCCATGGGAAGGGACTCTCTACTCATATACGTGGTCCACTTCTCTTTTTTTTCCGGTATTGCCTTGAAGTTGTTAAAATAAATATAGAAATTAAATAAATGCTATATAAAGGAAGACTTTGGTATCAAAGCAAACAGGATAAGGATTAGAAGTCTTATTCCAAAGATGTAAAATCAATGGGAATGTGGCTGGTGGAATGGAAGCTCCTACCCTCTCGGAAGGATAGTTCCAGTGATGGCAGAATAAGGTTGTTTTATAGATTTAAAGTAACTAATTTTCAAAGTCAATATATTTTAAATATAATCTCAATGTCTTCTATGCATTATAAAACTCCTTTTTATCAGGGTTCCTTGAAGCAAAACCAATGTCATTGAAGCAGAGGCAAATTCTGGAGGAGATTCAGCAAGGGAATTGTGCAGAAACTAAAAGGTGGTTCACTGAAACCTTTAATTCTTTTCCTGTCCTTCTATCTGAGCAACATCAACAATGTGTGAGTTCAAAATAGATCTTTTCTGTCTGCAGATCCCACCTCCCCACATACTGAAGGGAAACAGCACCTTTAGACTGTACAAGACCTTCAGATCTGGCCTATCTTTGACCACTAGTCTCTGATCTCTCCTGAGACAAGAAACAAGGATGCAAATCAGTTCCAGCAGGTATTATCCTTTCCACATTATTGTCATCTGAAGTGACAGGGGAACTTGACTTAGCTCATGTATCATTAAAAACATTTTTATTGTCTCCATGCTGTGTTAACTTTAGTCTGTGCTATTGAAGGTAGAGACCTTCAATAGCACAGACTAAAGTCTCTCATTCTACATTCCCCTAAGAAACATCAAGTAATGACCCTAAGAAACATCAAGTAAAAGTTTCGCAGTCTAAAAACCTCAGAATTCATAGAGCAACCTTAAAAACCTAGGAAATCTACTACATAAATCACAAACCCAGGACATGCAGATCCTGTGAAATCCAATGGTTGCAAATTTATTGCAAGTCTGATAAAAGACTGTTCACAGATGCCATTTCCGTGCTCACATTCCCCTGATTTCAGTGAGACTATGTCATGAGACCAAGCAGATCTCACATGATTCTCTTATTAGTAATTTACGCAATTAATATAATTTATAACTTTATATAAGCTTTATAATTTCTAACTCTTTTAATCTTTTAAAAGCATCGGTTTTATTAGCTGTAGCAGAATTACTGAAGCAAAACAGATGTGCATATATTAAGTTTTATAAAACAAAGTTCATATAAAACAGCAGTTATCTGAGCAGTTTAAACTATGTCTGTGCAGCCCATCAACCTCAGTTATCTGATACAAAAGTCCAAAATACATGTTACCTCTAATGTATGATACATAAAATCACCCACAAGTAAGCAGAAATGTACCAATGATGCAAATGGCGGGATCACTTATTAGCTGGAAGCAGGTACATCCTTTCAGCAAGACTGCATTTCCAAGCATGTAAATTGGGCTCCATGTTTAGCTGGTGTTTTGAACTATCTAGGAGCATTGCTATGGCCTCTGTTTTAACCAGTCCACCACTAAAATCCACAGACATTCACTACTGAAAAGAAATTAAAGAGACAGCATCCCCTTCTGGTAGGGAGCTTCAGGATAGTGTACAGATAAAATCCTTCACTATTTGAAAGAAATCATTTAATAAAATCATAATTTTAAATTTTTATTTTAAATTATTTTGTATCATTCATCTGTGGTTTTGATACTTTCTGTATCTACCTTATTAGAATTCACAAGATAAAATGACGCATGTTTTTTAAAAGAAACTGCCATGGATTGTAAAATGTCCAAAGTAAATCTTTTTCCTATATTAGCTAGTTTAATGAAGGCAGTGACTTCTCCCTACAGATCTAGATTCATTTTTATCAATAGAGACTCATGGTGACAGCAATGATTTGGTTACTTGTCTCAAAACAAGGGTACAGGATTTAATTACAGAAATTATCATTCAATTAAACAAATGAATGCATTTCTCTATTTCATCATGGAACATACCTTGTAAAGTTTGTCCAGTGATCAAGCTATCTTTTTTGAAAATGGTGTACATTTTTGCATGCAGAAGAGAAATTAGTGTAAATTGCTAGGAGGATTCTACAATAAAAGCATAATTTCTGCTCTGTTGATCTAAATTTTCATACTCATGCAAATCACCTGTACATGAATGAGCTGACTAGAAGGAAAAAAACCCACACTAACAAACTCGGGGAAAACTTCATTGTCTTAGACTATCTTAATTAAAGGTGCAGGACTGAGAGATGCCAGCCTCAAATACCTCAAGCATGTGGCCTCACCTTGAATATTGTCTGCAGTTTTGGTCACAATAATATAAGAAAGATATTAAACTATTACAGAACATCCAAAGAAGGGACACAAAGATGGTGAAGGGCCTGGAGGAGAAGTTGTGTGAGGAGTGGCTAGGGTCACTTGGTCTATTCAGCCTGGAGAAGAGGAGATTGAGGGGAGGCCTCATCACACTTTACAACTTCCTCATGAGGGGAAGATGAAGGGCAGGCACCAATTTCTTCTCTGTGGTAACCATTGACAGGACCAGAGGGAACAGCCTGAAGTTTTGACGATGCGGTTTAGGTTGGATATTAGGAAAAGGTTCTGCACCCAGAGGGGTTTTGGGCACTGCAACAGGCTCCCCAAGGAAGTGGTCATAGCACCAAGCCTGACAGAGATCAAGAAGTGTTTGGACAATCCTCAGGCACATGGTGTGACTCTTGGGCTATCCTGTGAGCTGGACTCAATGGTCCTTATGGGTGTCTTCCAACTCAGCACACTCCGTGATTCAGTGATTTATCTTCAGTGATTGGAAGACAATACTCTTCCCAAAAGGGAACCACGAGACTCAATACTTATATAATGTCATAACAAAAACACTAATTAAAACATTTCCCGTGGAATATATTCAGATTGTATCTACTACTATAGAGCACTCAAAATACTCGAGAGGTCAGGCACAATCAGCATTAACTGGTTCAGAGCAATTTGATTGGCCTGTGACCACAGCATCACTGACACGCTCCTCATAGCCCCAGCCAAAGGCAGCAGGCAATCCACCTGCTTGGTCTTCAGCATAATGAACATGAGGAACTCACAGCTCAAAAATTAATGAAACTAAATACAATATCTGTACAAAATGTTCTTACACATAACAGGCAGATATGGATACCTGTTGAAATCAGTGACTCATCTGGATTTCCAATTTGCTGTGAAATATCCTTGGATAATATCACATACTCAGAAAAGAAATTATAGACGGGAGCACACGTGCTTCTCTGTAAATATGAATCAGGAAACCAAGACACAGCTGAGGAATTTTTTGGCTAGTAAATCTAAGTTGAAAGAGAAGGAAAGACAGAGGTCATGGTTCTTTCCTTGGTTAAAAAATAAGTAAATAAATAAAAAATTGGCTAGTATTAGGAAAACGCAATTCTGTGGTTATTGTCGTACAGAGGTCGCGTTATCCTCACACATTCCCAAGAATATCAGACTCCATTCATGTTCTGCATTTTTCAAGGAGAGGGATGGATGACTTCGTAAAGTCTCAGCATTATTTCTTGAGTTCTTCTATTTACATTGCACTGCACTGCAAAAAGGTCACCACAAATGAAATAAAGGACTCAAGGCACTCACCAGCATTTGTCTTATTACTTGGGAGAATGCATATCCCCAGGCTTGGAGCTGTGGAAGAAATGGGTGCCTCCAGGTGGCACGGGTGAAGCCATTATGCTGGGGAGGGTCACTGCGAGATAAACAGTCCCTCTGCAAAGGGACTAAAGTTCCTGACCCTTGTAACCAGAATGTATTCCAGCACTGCCAGAACCGAGTGGGCTCCACAGCAGATGCAGCCACTGGAAATCCTGCACTGATCGAAAGTTAACTGTTGGGGAAATTTATGCTCCTACAATTCTAAGCAGCAGCTGCTTGATAGTTTTGTGACTAAAAGAGGTACCTTACTGCTAAATTTACACTCGTACATGTCCTTGTGAGCCTAGCTCTTGATGGTTAAATTTTCAGCCTTTTGGCCTGGAAATAATTTATTAATATCAGTGTTGCAAACACAATCCTTCTAGAACTAGTGAATTATACATTATAAGAAAATTCAATTAAACTAAAGTTCCTTTATACCTTACAAGAAATAGCCAAGTTCTTGAATAATTGACTGAAGTGGACACTTAAACTAACAGTTCTCCCAGTCAATGTGTATATTTTTTTTCACACAATGTACTTTGACTTCCAAGAAAAGACAAACTACATGCTAAGAAATCCCTTAATTAGGTTAGTGATAGAGAAAGCAGCACCAGTGCATTGCTGTAAGCAGCAATGTGTGAATTTTCCATTCAATACAGCAACAGTGGGCTATTTATTCGACTTATGTGCATAATTAGTAGTAAAATTACAGGGATTTTTTTTCTTTTAGCATACAGTAGTTATTCTTTATGGGTCTGCATTCTGAACAAAAATATTTCCTTTAGACTTTGAGTAATGCTTTCTTCAGGTGAGCTCTGGCAAATGCTGTTAAAAAATATAAATCTGGAAACCTAGGAAGTATAGAAAGCAGTAGGAAATTACTTCAGCTTGGCATGAGGTACAATATTACTTTCTTTAAATAAAATGTATCCTCTGTCCTTAGTAACCCCTCACAGGTTAATTTAACATTTCATTGTGCTCTGTCACTTGCCCTTGGCTTGCCAGAAACACACCAGGCAGCTGATATTACAGCATCTGGAGTTACAAAGACCTTATGTTTACATACATTATTTTTCACTTCTTTCCGAATACACTGGTGATTGGCACTTTTCTGATTTATTCATAAATGATTTTTTTTTTTTTTACTTACTAAAGAAAAATAGCACATAGTGGCATGTGCATTACTAACAAGACCGTAGGTAAATTTAGACGGTATCATACACTTGGCACTTGGCACTGCAATTTAACCAGCTGTATCACCATGTTGGCTACTATTTGTTTGCACTCAGCTATTCTTATCTAAGCAAGTAGAAAACTACAATTTTAGAAAAAAGCTGCATGCAAACTGAAGCCCTTGAAAGAGATGTATGCTTGATACATGTGACATTCTTAAAAGTGCGTTTTAATGTATGATAGGAGCCACGTAGGTAAAAAGTGTCAAAGATAATAGCACTGTTAATGCCATTACTATAAATCTATTTAAAACAGAACATACAACTACATGCTGTGAGAGACTCCTAGTTTGATATAATATCGAAATCTTCTAGGAGGAATATATAATCAATAATCCACGTGTTAAATCAGTTAAAATACACTTAACCAATTGTTCTCAGATTGCATTCTTTGTCCAGCGTAGATATTTCTAAGAAGATTCTGAATGGGCATAGATCCTTGTAAAATACTGTTAAATCTCTTTCATAAATTATCTGAAAAAAACACAAAATTATATCCAGTAAAGTTCAAGAAATAAAGATATAAAGACTAAATAATTTCTAAGTGCAAAATTGGTGACTGCTTACAGTGAGTAATCTTCATGGTTTTCTCAATTTACTTTATGAGACCTGCACGTTTTAAAACACAGTCAAATGGAAGCACACAGCAAAAGCAAAGAAGGAACAGCCTCACAGAACAGTGACCTGGAAAATATACTTGAAATGGTCATTTTAGATAGCGTGACCATGGGGAAAAACAGTTGAGTCTCCTTCTGTGTGCATTAGACATCCAAGCAGAGCCTGACAGAATACAGAATATTCCAAGGATACAGCTGTTAGCAGCTCTCAAGTCAAAGCTGTCATATTTTTGCATAAATAATGACATATGCAGGACCCTTCTTGACTTTTCCAAGTGGATGATTGAGATGGATTCCCATGCTTTGGCACCTCAGAGCTCACGCACTGTGAAAGGCTATGGACAACTCATCTGAGACTAAGTAATCTTGAAAGCATCTGTTTTACAGTCCTCTCCTTTACTGGCAATACATCAACACATCAATTTGATATTAAGCAAAATGGATCTATTACTCTTTAAGAAGATTCAGAAGTTATCTTTAAATTAGGATGGAAACAAATTAACTATTCCCATTCTTCTAATTAGGGTCACACTTCCTAGTAATATTTCTCATGCTTAAGTTTCCTGAGAAGAAAAAGTCACCTTTCTCCGAACTCCTCATTTGTCTATGCCAGCAACTAATCAGTCAAAAACACTCAGGTGTAAAGTTGATCTGAGAAACTCTGTTGAGGGTATGTGTGGTGTAATTTCACTGAATCCTCAGTGCAGGACAGAGTGTTGGCTAAACCCAAAGGTTTATCAAAACATGGTGATAAATCCCAGATGCAATCTCAGCTTTTCATGCTTTCTATTTTGTTAAGGTCTTGAAAACCACTCATGGGATTTTTGTTGGGTGTTTTCTTTTTTCCCTCCTTTCCACTAATTCAAAGTAAATTGGTCTGGCTTCTGGTACCTGGCACACTGGCACACTTCCTCTTAACAACTGTAAGCCTGTCTGAAAAACAGAACAACATCTTTGAGATGAGGTGTTTATACGGGCAACATTCAGCCACTGTAGTGAATACGGCCCCACCTTCAAAGAAACTCCTGAGCACTCTTCACCCGATGAAAGAATTAACTGTTTTTTGTTGACTTGATTTACATGGAAGCAGACAGTTCATTAACTGAGCTGAACCTGAAGAAGTAATTGTAATGCACATACAGATGTTTTCCCAGCTACTTGATGTCAATGTTGCTGCAGCTTTCCTAAGCATAAGAGTACAAAGACAGCAGTGATAAGGCTTTGCAGAATCTCCCAGCAGCTAAAGGCGAGCAAGCTGTTGAGAACATCTGTATCAGGGCTACTTAGGTCAAAGAAGTTAAATTAATGTAACCAAATCTAAGTGATTAATATAAAGGATGGTACTATGCACTGCACACAGGACTGCACTATACACGTATTTCACAGACGCAATAATTTAATATGGACAAGGGGTAAATGGAGGGCCTGGCACTAAGATACCAATCCCTAAGAAATCTACACTTTTAAAAAAGTTTTTTAGGTTTCTAAGATTCAAGTAAAATTATACCTAATTATTCATATAATTAAGGCATCTTGTCTAGCAGCAGTCTTTCAAACTTTAAACTTGGATAAGCTCAGTTTCTCTGGTCACTAAAAAAAGAGTTCTTCCTGCTCAGTTGTTTTTCTGACATTGTTCTTTCCTTGAGTAAAAAGGTTTAAAATAATAGTCTCGTGAATATACAAAAAGGTGTTCACAGTGTGCAAAAAAAATATTTCAACCGCAAAATTAGAATAGATAAACTTTAATGAGCAATATGGAAAATGCTTCATACTCATCAGTTCTTAAATGTCAAAGCTACTTTCTGCTGTCTTTCACCCAGAATCCTAATTAAAATTACACCTCAACATCATTTCTCAGCTAGAAAGCTCAATAGTAGCTCCCTATTATGGTTGCTTTTCTTGGCTTGTTATCAAATCCTCACCACAGTCATAACAGCTACAGATTATTCAACCTGCTTTTCCTCAATTCATTAATTTAGCTACTTTGCTCATATAATCTGTCTGTGTGGAATCTGAGGGTCTTTTATTCCAATTGCAAAAGATCCTGTAATTTGATCCTTAGTTCAGCATACTTTAAGAGTGGGAGTCTTCACAGACTGTCCTGAACAGAATGCCTCAACTATCACTTAACTTCTGCTTCTTATACTCTTACAGTCTTTGTGCAACTATTTTTTTCTTTCCTAGTGAAAAATTTGTCTCATATATTTGGACACTGAAAATACCTACCTTCTTTATTCTCCTCCTTGGCATCTATCTAAACACCTTTCTATCTTTCTGTCTCCTAGATTACTATTATATTTATCTTAGATTTTAAAATCGATTTTTCCCATCATTATACTTTATTGATTTAGAAGACAATAAAGTGAACAAGAAATAAAGCGAAAAAGGCAATGTGAATGGTATTCATGTATACTTAGGTATATTTAGCATTAACCATGCACTAAAATCAATGGCTTCTCCTTCTGTCTGGAGATCTTTATAGGCTTGTTTTCTTATAAAGTTGGACAGTGAAAGAGAACTTTGCTTGCAAAATTCATCACTTCACAGAACCATTTCTACCTATGAATATCCAGCATTAATAAAACAAAAATCAGAATGTGTAGATGGTTAAAGAAGGAGATAGTAATCTTGATAAAACAAAGAACAGAGCATGTCTGTGATTTTGGTAAGCAATGTATACCCAAGGGCCTTGTTTTCCCACTGTTGAGACAAGCAATTTTTCAGAAGTCAGTGTTGGTTATTCATTTCCAGTGACAGGAGAATACAGTGCCCAGGTGAAATACAATTTAGACCCCAAGTTTCAATTCCCAAATTGGCTATTCAACTGTAGCCTTGTAACCGCCTTTCAGATTTTACACTCACTACGTTTAGTCAGTGGTCTAATGGTCATAATAGACTACTGTGCAGCCCTGTGTGAGAAAGCATATGCTTTTCCCTGACAAATGCTCTTCCAGTCCTGGATGCTCAACATAAGAATTTTACATTATCAAATTCCGAGAAAGAAAATTTCATTTTCAAGTGTTCATACATAGTAACTGTGCTATGTCTCTTAGCACGCTGGGGACTCTTTCATTTCTGGATGACAGCTTATTCAGGGTCTAACCTGTGTAGATATATTCCTTATTTTAGAAAAATAAGTCAATGCTTATAGTAAGGTGATTAATCTTTCCATGAGCTACTTATTCCAGGCAGTAGTAAGAAATACCCACGTCTTCACCTTCACATTCCAGCTTGAATTTGTAAGCACATGATTTAACGACCTGTCTCAATGTGTCATGGAATCTTTTGTACCTGAGACACGTAAGGTGAAGCCAAAAATAACTTCTTAACTCAGGTTATAGTGATTATTATCTTTTGATACTGTGTCTCACAGTATCCTTCTGGATAAAATGTCCAGCCCACAACTGGATAAACACATCCTATGATGGGTGAGCAACTGCCTCACAGGTTGGGCACAAAGGGTTGTAGTGAATGGGGTCACATCAGTCTGATGACTAGTCACTAGTGGGGTTCCCAGGGCTCCATACTCATCCCTGTGCTCATCAATGTCTTCATAAATTACTTGGATGCAGAACTTGAAGGTGTATTAAGCAAACTTGACGATGATACTAAATTGGGAGAAACTGTTGAGTCCCCCAAAGGCAGGGAGGCCCTGCAGAAAAACCTTGACAAATCAGAGGCTGTGCAACCAACAACATGAACTTCAACAAGGAAAAGTGCCAGATTCTGCACCTGAGATGGGGCAACTCTGGATGTATGGACAGACTGGGGAACGAGAAGATGGCAAGCAGTGCCACAGAAAGGGACCTGGGGATCCTGGTCGAAGGCAAGTTGAACGTGAGTCAGCGGTGCCCTGGCAGCCAGGAGGGCCAAGCGTGTCCTGGGGGCATCAGACACAGCATAGCCAGCTGGGCAAGGGAGGGGATTGTCCCACTGTGCTCTGCACTGGGGCAGCCTCACCTCAAGTCCTGGGAGCAGTTCTGAGGGCCACAGTATAAGGATATAAAGTGTTAGAGAGTGTCCAAAGGAGGGCTACGAAGATGGGAAAGGGTTTAGAGGGGAAGATATGTGGAGCAGCTGAGGTCACTTGGTCTGTTCATCCAGGAGGAGACTGAGGGAAGAGCTCGTAGCTGTCTCCAGCTTCCTCATGAGGGGAAGCAGAGGGGCAGGCACTGATCTCTTCTCTCTGGTGACAGATGAATGGCATGAAGCCATGCCAGGGTAGGAGGCAGGTCTAATATGGATGGATCAGAGGTACTATATGTGCGCAGCAGACATACTCTGCAGGTGTGTAAGGGATTCCTAGGTTGCACGTACATTTGCTGAAAAGTCTCTCTGGGCCGTGTCCCATTCAGAAGCCATCAGTTAATGTTTTACATTGTTTGGCAAGGCAAATACTTAGTCTTTGTGTATGGGTGCTGACCAGCCTTCTATTTCTCAGCATCTGACGTAAGAGATCTGAAAACACGGAATCTCTGGCATTTCTCTAGTGTAGAGAAGATCATGTACCTCTTCAAGAAGAGAGACAAGGACTTTCTTCAAGGTCATTCAGTCTGGAGTAAAACCAAAGAAAAGCAATTGCTACAATTCTATCTAAATGTGAAGAATATTAATTATATTATTCTAAATGTTAATGTATTTGCAAAGTTAGTTAAGTTCATGTTGCTCCTCCATATCTTATTTTATGTCTACTTATATAGACAACTTCTTCCAAAACATTCAGGAAGCCCTAAAAATGCAGGTGAGGCTACCAAAAGTGAGCTTTTGTAATTTTTATAACCTTCAGTTCACAGCTGGAGTCCCTTCTGGCAAGTGAAATTAAAATCATCTCATTATAGCAACTTAAGTATGGATTACTAGACTCTTAATATGTTTCTCAAAGATGCTGAAATGCTCAGACAAACCAAAACTGAAATGCTTTGTCCATGTCTGGAAGCATTTTTTTTTAACCTGGGGATTTAGAAAATTACATGGGTAGCTTAAGAACTATATAAGCAGTGACTAAGTGAAGACCTGAAAATTATTTTCTTGAATTTAATTATTAAATTCTTCCTAAACTCCAATCCCAGTGCCTAAGCTTTTCTATTTACTAAAATGTACTGTGATTAAATACACCACTAAGAATGCAAGATTAATCACAATATAGTATTGTAAGGAAAAAAAAAATCAAAACTAGGAAGGCTTGACCATTCTTAAAGCAGAATATGGTCAAAATTAGTCATCAATCAGCTACGAGTTAGGTCATTGGAATCTAAATCCTTTTTTTAAACTGGAGGATCTACACCTAATACTCTCTTCTGTGTTTTGGTCTGATATTTCAATGATTTTTGAAAACTCAATATATAATTGCAAATTAGCAGGACAATCAAATGGAGACACACATCCCATTTCCTTCTTTTCTTAGCCTATAGTTTTCTACAGTGTCAATTGTTTTTGCTCATAAGAAACCAAAATATGCCTGGAATCGTAATTTGGAAAAAATTTGTAGATTTGTGGTAGTAGTGGCATTGACTACCTGCCATAAGGCTTTTTAATGAGCTTCACCATCTCCATATCAAGTTCAGCAATGAATGCAATTTGATCCCAAAAGAGCCCTTTTCAGAAACCATGTAGCCTTTAAAGGACCACATATAATATATTAACTCTATTTTGATGAAAAACAAATCTGCTAGATACTTAACAGACTTCATCCTGAAGTAAAAGCTGGTATACGATGTTGTTCTTGGCAAAATAGCCTCAGCCTCCTTAGAAGTCATGAGCTTCTATTACCACCCCTTTTCAATAATAATGAACATAGGGTAATCAAAAATGTTGCATGCAGGAAAATATAGTATACGCAGGAGTTATGTTATTCTTCTCATGCATGAGGACCAGATCCCTGTTGCTATAAATCAAATCAGCACCACTTAAATTTATGGAACTATCCCAACTTACTGCAATTCAGGTCTTGCAACTGCATTCTGCTTCCTAGAACTAGGAGCAATTGTGACTGGTTATGGCATGTGCTGTAACTTATCATTTTGAATAAGACATTTGCTCAGGTTTGCTTGTGTTATGACCTATGCTTTTCCCAAAGGCTGAGCCACCGTTAACAATGTTGAAACTAAGTAAGATAAACTGATCACCCTTACGTTTCAATGATGGTGTAACAGAGAGTGAGGACTGAAAAGTAAAAGGAAAAAACCCAAGCCACAAAAGCAGAAGGGAGATCTAGATTTCCAGCACCAACATTTCAAGGTTTAGAGGCATTCAGGTTTTTTTTCAGAGAGAGAGGTTATTGAAAAATGTGGCCATGCATCTAGTTTTAGATCATTATCTCCATCCACTTCCTTTCCCATAGAGCTTGGGATAGTCAGGTTCAGGCCCAGGGCCATCTTTAGTAGAAACTGTCATCTTGAAAAGCTGTATTCTCATAGAATATATTGAATATACTTCATTAAGAAAGATTCAGATAGAAGTTAGTAATGACAATAAATATCATATTTTTTGGTTTTGTTGCTTGGGGCATGGGAGAGAGCTCCGTGTGCAGTAGCTTTCACTGATCCTTTTTACAATTTATTTGCTTCTATCTGGGATGTTTCTTAATCAAAGACCAGATTGTTATTGCATGGAATAAGCAGCTGGAGAAAGGTAACTTGCCATCTCCATTTCTCAGTAAGGAGAGCTGTCTGTAGGATCTCATGCCATTGGAGCACTGCAATTATTTGGTGGGCTGCTGTGTGCAGGAAGAGGCTCACCAAGAATGTCCCCATGGCAATCTTCATGGTACAGGACTCTGACATTTCAAGTTGAGTTACAACTATGCACACCAGTAGACACTATGACCAACTGCCTGTAGACACAAGCTAAGCTGGAATGTTCATTGGACTTTGGGATACTGTATACCCTTATTTCTTCTATAGCTGAATATCCAACTGTAAGCTTTAATGACTCAATATTATGCACTTTTTGGCGTAATTAGGTCTTGTTCTTCCACAAAGCAGCTTGTGTCCCTCATGCTGCAAGTGTACTGCATGTAGACATAAATGGTTTGAAGGCCTTCATATACTATGGTCTCATCTTTTCTCCTCTTTCCTATATAACAACTTCTAGTTTCTTTTCCCTCAGATATAGATGAATATAAATAAATCAAGTTTGAATGGACAGTGACCATTGCACCCTTGAACTTAACTTTCCTTTCTTCAAGTCAACTAAATAGAGAATTCCACCCTAAGGGGAATTAGGTCAAAGAAGAGAATTGCTCACCACAAATATTGTTTAATCAAAACATAAATAGTGAACAAGAACATAAACAATAACAAAATTTGCCTTTTTAAATAGTCCAGCAGTTGGACAAGGGGCAACAGGCACAAACTGAAACACAGCAAATTCCATCTGAAGATGAGAAAAACATCTTTTCTTCAAGGGTCACAGAGCACTGGAATAGGCTGCCTGCAGAGGTTGTGGAGACTTCTTCTCTGGAGATATGCAACACCTGCCTGGATCTGATTCTGTGCAAGTTGCTCTGGGTGAACCTGCCTTAGCAGGAGGGTTGGACTGGATGTTCTCCAGAGGTCCCTTCCACCCTCAAAAATTCAGTGACTCTGTGTCATTCTGTGATTCTGACTGTACACACACCCTTTTTCCTTCACTCCATGCATCTCTTATTCTTGGAGCTTGTTGCACCCAGCTTCCATTTTGAGCTTTTCTTCTCCCACTCTCATGTTATCCCTGCTGGCTTCCATCCAACATGTTCCTTTTCCCCTTTATTTTTTAGGTGACTCAAGCTCTCTCTCTGCCCCTGCAACCAAAACCTTTTTGCACATTTTTGTTGATTTACAGCGGCCACCTCAGGTCACTACCTCTTATGCCTATAAAAACATTTCTCTTTCTTGCACCCCCATTTTGAGTGTAGGTCTCCATACATCCCTGGAGGGCCACCGGAGTGTGTGGAGAGGTCCAAACTGACAGAAGAGATCCCAGAAAAGCCCTCACTCTCAGGTTCAAGTCTCTAGCAAATACCTCACTGTATTTCTGAAGTTTAGTTTTTACATGGAATTTATAATAACAGGAAAGAGAAATATACAGACTTTCAGTACTTGGAATGGCAATATGTCATGTGGCTAGGAAAGGTATGTCTGGGAGTATCATATAGCTGTTACTCAGCCTAGAGACAGAGGAGCTTTGTGTGGTGTGCTGAGGCTTCTTGAGCAAGTCAGACCAAAATACAGACACATGGCTGAGGCTGTTCTGGCTTAGACTGACATAGACAAGTTTCACACCCAAAAATAAGTAGCTATTTTTTCTTATGACAACAAAAATTTGTAAAGGTAAAAAATTAAGTCCCAGTATTAGACCCATCTGACTCCATTTTCACTACAAGGTAACCTCTCACTCCCTGCAATCCTCATTCAGGCAAGGACCAGAATAGCTTTATTTCAAAGCAAACTAAAGAAGAGACTTATGGATCATGCTCCATCAAACAGAGGACAGTTGCTCTCTCTGGAGACCTCACGAGGGAGAAGCTTGCTTCTTTATCTTGAAAATCAGCCATTCTGAATTACTCAAAAGAATTCCATATTTTATTAGCTTTCTAGTCATGAATAATTAGATAAAAAATTTGCAACCACTTAGATTTCCAGCAGTAAGACAGGACTAAAAATATTTAGAAAAAGCAAAAAATGTTTGTTTCTTAGAGTTTTTTAATACCCCGGCTTCCAGTGTTCTAAAAGATAAAAAAGGGAAGTGGAATTTTTCTCTTCAAAACTATAAGTTACAAAGGGTCCATTTGGAGTAGGATGCTCTAGGGTTTGTTCACACATAAAAAAATAAGGACAATGTATAGGGGTGGGAGAGAAGTGGTTATTTGTGAATACCTGCATGTTTAATAAACGGCATTCAATATTGTCATTGAAAGGGAACAGAAGAAAAGATCTCAGTGAAAAAGATTAATAAAGGACTTCCTGTAAGTTGCCTTAGTAGGAGTTTGGCATTTTCAAAGCAAACTTGGTAATAGTGTGCTTATTTGGTGAAATTTATGGTCAGAAAACAACGCTCAAGAGAAAGGAAATGGGCTAGTTTCTTCTTTCCATACAGTACAGAAAAACCCCACATGTCATCAGAGGCACAGGTCTCTTTAATGTATGTTTAGGCAAAAACAGTTGCAATTGGATATACAAGCAGCATATAAAATATTTCTGGCAGCAGGAAACACAGTGTCTTACAGAAATTACATGTATATTAAAGAATTTGAGAAAGAGATCTTTGTGATGATGAGAATGGATCCCATATGATAATCAGTAAGAGTCACTTCATGTTGCACATGATGAAGCTAAAGCAAATAAAAAGTGTGCCACACACAGTGAAATTGGATATTCTACAAAAAAGCCACCCCAAATCCAAGTCAATTTATACTAGAAGCTTAATTTTATTAGTCATACTACTGACTACATTACACTGTAAGACTCTACAGCGATTTCTCCAGTGTGTGGTAATGTAGGTTAACTACTTACAAATGGCAAAGTAAATGCAGACAGTGGAGCTCAGTGGGTTCAAAATTTGGCTTTTGGAAACAGTATTCAATAATTCTCTGAATTCAGGCTCTACTCAAGCACAAACATTTACCAAACCATCTATTAAACAACCAGAACAGTAAACGCAGTAATATTTACTTAGCACAACAGCAGACTAGATAAGCAACCCCTACTTCCATTCCCTTAGGAAATTCATGGTTTCTGTATATCGTCAATGCCTACATAGTAGTCAGTTCATAAAAGGTATTTTATTTCTTTAGCTTCTTCTTAGTGCATGGAGTTACCTTGCCACTCATTCTAGGCTTTCAGAGATGTCTGCTCAAACTCAGGATGCGTCATGACTCCTGCTATCATATCCAATTATTCCTCCCTTCACCAAAAGGAAATTAACACCTTCATTAAGTTAATTTTCTGAGGAAATCTGGATACCCTAGAGGAGTTGCAAGTAGGTTCTATGGGGCACACAACTACGGAAAACAATGAAAAGTAAACAAAAATGTGCAAATAAAAAACCATCCACCAAGACTTGGTTGATTTGAAATATTAGGGAGATCAGATTTTCTGTTTCTTCTTGTCCAGAAATCCTCTGTTTTAGTCAGGTTTTGCTCTAATTACATTCTTTCAAAATTCATCCTCTGTTGCATTGCTGCAGAACCACAAAATTTGTTCAAATATAATAGTGACCTTGTGAGCATAGACTTGAAAAGAAATTAGCCCACAATCATTTGCTAATTTGATAGTGGCCAACCAGCAATATTACCTATAACTACTGTTTAATATAAGATCAAGGGTCTGAACAAGGACCTGGGAAGTCAGTGTCCTGATATTTTGTGCATAAGCATTAGGTATTCTTTATCTGAATATGGTGTACAAATCGTTTTCTCTAAGACGTACTCCAGTTCTGTTATTGTTTTATTCTTATTTCCCTCTATTAGCATGTTGCTAATAAATTATCCTCTGCTCTATTTTTTGCTTGAATAACCTCAAGATAGTTCTTAAATCACACAAACACACATTCCAAGAGGAACATAATCCATTACTTATTAAGTGCATCTAAATACTTTAAAGAAAAATAAATTTGTTATGGAGAAAAAATGTCATAACACATGAAAAACCCTTTAAGCATCTTTAGCCTAATTCTTTTGAGAAAATGGTTCTCATAGCCATTTCAGTTTCTTGCAGACCCAAAGGTCTAGAGAGTCTTCCATTTATGTAAAATCATAACTATTTCAGTACTGACTCCCACTTAGCTCCCACAATATCTCTAATTCCAGCTATGGTGATGTAATGTTTTTAAGGGCTGAAGCAAGTACTGCTGGTTCACAGAGGGGATGTGAAATTCTCACTGGAAGATGAATTTGAAGCCTTTTGAGCCAAAGATCTCTATCTTCTGGCTCCACAACAGAAAAAAGCTTTGCTTAATTTTTACCACTTCTTTTAAATTCTGTGTACATATGTACCCATAGACAACTAAGCAACATTTGTTCTTAGTCTCTAGGCAACCTTGATAAAAAAAAAAGTAAAAAATAATAACCTCATTGACTACAAAAACCTTTTTAATCTACTACTCTGACAAATCCTAAATATTGTGCAAATTTTTAGAAATACTTATTTAGGGAACGTGAAGCACAGATGGCAGAGCTTTCTGCAGAGACATATTTTGTTTTCATTGTAATAGTCAAGCTCTCAACCTTTTTTTTTGAAACATTGCCAAAAAGGAATTGGGTGGCAAGAGCCAAACTTTCCCATTCAAAAGCATCTGGTGACTGTTGAAACAAGGGGCCTGGGAGTCAGAATGCAATTTGTCATCCCACAGTATTCTGCAACAGGTGGAAGACAACCTGAATAGCATCTGTCATCATTCCAGCCCAACTCCCTAACTACTGCTCACAAAAGGAAGCACTCAGGAAGATAAGGGCATTAACCTTAGGAAGGTAAGGGCATTAACTAGCCATTTTGTGTAAGATGAAAAGTCTGTCTAGTTCTATCTCTTTCAAAGTTCTGTAGCAAAAAAAAAGGAAGTGATTAAGAAAAACAAAGAATGTATAGAACAATATACTTATGCATTTACATAATTCTCACTTTTCAGTTAAAAATTTTTTTTAAAAACTCAAGTATTTTAAAGTTCTTTTTACAGAAAGGTCTACTGATAAATCTTTTGGTCTGCACCAGTTCAAGGACTAAATTTATTGCTGCTTCCAGGAAAAATACTAACAAGTTTCAGAGAAAGGGACAACAATATGTTTCAGACTTGTTAACACTCTTAATTAGTATCCAAGCATGAACAATTAATTCTTTCCAGCAGGACATGGTACAGATTTTCAAACGTCTGGATCAGAATTCCCAACTATAAATATCAAATTAATGAGACTAATTTTTTGTCACAGTTACATCATTGCAACTCTGCTGTAACTACAATGCAAACCCGGTGATACCATCATTGTTGTACATCCCTAGCTAGTCTCACTTATGCAAAAGAGTGACTACAGCTAATTTCTAAATCCTGTGGCTCTCAGCTCTCCTGTGAACTGCTCAGCTACAGCCAGGATCTGGCTTCATTACTACTGCATTTCCTGACACCTGCTCCCCACAGCTCCAGCTCAGTCACTCTTAACATTTTAGTCAAGATTCTCATTAGATCTCCTCTAGCAATACAAAAATACAAGGGAAAAAAAAAAAAGGCACTTTCACATTACTCTGTTTTTTTCTTTTTGAGGCTAACCATGGTGAGATTAGAGACTGTCTATTTTAGACTATTGTGATTTTAACTGATCATGTTGAGTCTTACGCCTGTAGTTAAATTTGGCCCTCCAACTGAGAAGACCACAAGAAGAATTAAACTTTAAGGCTACTGTTCTTCATCAGCTCCTTTTTCTTGACAAGCTACACCTTCAGAGCATGTTAGTTACAATCACATTTTGCAAAGTTAGCTCACTGCTATTAGTCTTCCCAAGTTTCATTTTGGAGGTGTCAGTGTCTTCCAACTGCAGCACCCCTCATTTAAATATCATCTGTGATAATAGGCAGCTACTGGAGGAAACGTCACAAATTTCTTAGGGCATGTTAAATGTCTGGAAGTTAGCCACCAGCTACAAAAATTAGAAACTACCTTCAAAGACAGTGAAAGAATTATTTCCAGATTTCTTTGGATGAGCACAAAAATATTGTGTGATTCTTGCAGAGAGCTGACCCTAAGTACCTTCAATCAGCAGGGTGAATACCACTGGCTGGAGACCACCAAACCCAGTCTCCTCCATGTGTAACATAAGTTATTTGTTAATAGCTGACGTATGACATCTCTTAGGCAGGAGGCTTTAGAGCTTATCTCATTGCAAATATATTTATTTATTTATTTATTTACTTGCAAATATATTTAACTCTGGCCAATGAATATGCAGATGAGGTATATAAAGCCTGCTATTAACATTTGCATTGACAAGCTTTGTTACTTTTTATTCATTTAGTTTAATTTCTTACTGGCAAAGATTTTAGGGGGACAGTTTTGTAATTTTGGAATTAGCAAATACATTTGCCCTCAAGTCCATTAATATCCAACAACAGTTTTACAAAAATAATTCACTAGACCAGCAAGCACTAGTCACCTATGAAGAAGTCTACCAGAGTCAAAACAAGTTTTCTATCATATTTGGTTTCATGGTCTCAACAGACAGAACAATCCCCGACTTGGGATTCTATTGGATTCTCTAAAATGGATGATAAATTGATAAAATTAAAATCTGAATGTCTCCATACCTTGTGGATTATCTTCTCAGAACCTCACTACTTTCATCAGATCTTTATCAGCTAGAAGTGAAACAAGGTCTGAGAGACTCCTCCTTGATGGTTCTGCAAAATATCAGTAACTTTATGTGTTTCAATTAACTAAGTAACAATAAGTACTTACTCCACCCTCCTAAATAAAAGCGTCATGATATGACTTACTGGTGTGTTTTCTTTTCTTGTGAACAAAAACCTGTCATTCTCTCTCTGTCTTTCCCAGCCAGCTTCAGCTCGGACATTTTAAAAGATAATGAGTTAATAGAATTTGTTGGCCAAAGTCCAATAAATCTGAGTAAAATACAATTGCAAATTTTTCACAAATATGTTCCAAGGAATAGAGTGATAAACAGAGCAGTAAACATAGCTGAGTCAATGAGTGATCTGCCCGAAAAATGCTTACCCTTGCAGCAAAGACAAAATGTTTACTAGTGATGAGAAACATTACTGGAGATATTTATGAATGCAGTTTTTATCAGTTACTCTATAACAGAAATAATTTTCCAGTATTTATCACTCCTTATTTTATTCTTCAATCATCCTCATGTCTCCAAGTACCCTTTAAATAATATTGCTTGCAAAGCCAGCCAAAAAGTGGCTCTTGGCTCCAAAGAACTCTGAATAATTTATATTCTGTTTTTCCTCCTATCCTTGGAGCTACTCCCAGTAGAAGCCAAATCCATAAATCTGCAACTCAACACCAGGAATGACAAGTTAATCTTATCAGTGTTGTCAAGGTCTAATCCAATGACCTCAGCCACAGGACATCTGACAGATGCTGAGCCACAATAGCTAATTCTATTTGAATTTCAATGAAAGCCCTTTTAGATTATTGTTTTCTTATGTGTTGTTACACTGAGATATAGCTCCAAAGAGACAGTGAGAACTTTCAGTCCAGACTAAAAGTCAAGTCCCTACAAAGCCCCTGGTAAGCATCATAGTTCAAACAAATAGGTGGTAGGCAAGTCTTCAGCGATGCAGGGATTTGTTTCAGATAATCAGTATCCAAAAGCTGAGATGCTGAAGTAATCTGCAAATGCGCTCTCTAAATATCTCAGTTCTAGACACCTTTTTGGAAATTTCTTCTACTG
The DNA here is from genome assembly GCA_013397755.1 of Cnemophilus loriae. Lineage (NCBI taxonomy): Eukaryota > Metazoa > Chordata > Aves > Passeriformes > Corvidae > Cnemophilus > Cnemophilus loriae. The sequence goes on along the minus strand of VZTF01002621.1, from coordinate 1,149,924 downwards.
AGGCTAAGGACTACCTGGGAGCCATATTTCATGTAATATATCAGTTGCTCTCCTTCTGGACAGAAATAGGAGAGCACAGCAAGATTCATTACGAAAGTCACAGAACAAACTGCCAAATCCTTGCAAACCTTGCTGAATGTTCAAGACACTTCAATCCAATTGGCCAGTCTCTATTAAAATAATTCATATATTTCTACTAAAAACTCAGAAGGCAAATAGGTTCTCAGTATCAATACGAGGATGAATGTTTGGTCTCTGGCACATGCTCTCATACATACTGCTCCACATTTCATATCAAGTTTGAGGAAAACCTCAGATCAATCACTGTGGAAGCAAAACAATACTTCCTTCTTTCCATGGTGCTGTCTGGAAGAGACTATAGAATGAGTTTCAGGTTTATGATGTGAAATCCTGGACCAGCTCAAATTAAAGGCCTATCTCCAGCTGACTGTAATAGATCCAATATTTATCTATGAAGAGCCGAGAAAGAGCTGGAGAACCTGAGAGGAGGAAGGAGCCAGGCTCTCAGCCTGCCTAGTAGGTGTCTACCACATGTCCTAAATGTATCTGTCGGTCCTTGCTGCTTATTGAAAAAAACGTGGCAGCAGCGTACTTACCTCTAAAGAAAGTTAATTAATAGCTTGTTTGGAAAATGGTAGCTCTGTCAAGAATCGTGGTCCTGATCACGATGAGAAGACATGGCTTGCCTGATCATATAGCAGAGAAGAATCCTTCCATAGTGGCTGCAATACATGAAAGCAAAAATGCAATTACTTGGTAATCATGTCTTGTTGAGCGTACATCAAGAATAGCTCTGGATAGCTGTAATATAAGCTGATATAAGAATATTGTTACAGCCAAGTACACTGAGACTGCCTTGTTCTCTTGTCTATTGCAAAGTGAATCTTCTTCTCCAATGCCTCCCTAGATCCCTTTAATGTTTCAGCAGATATGATCTAGATTTTAGCTGTTTCAGAGAAAAATGTAATTGAATTTGAAAGTACAGTACTTTCTTATCTTTGAATAACAGAATCAGAGAATGGTTTGGGTTGAAAGGACCTTTACAGATCATCTAGCCAAACCCCCCGCCATGGACCTAATCATGGATACCATCTTTCCATTACCCATTTTATTTGTTTTTGAAATATATTACTGCATAGACTCTTGAAAGTAAACAACTGTAAATTTAATTGTAGATTCTAAGGTTGGGGGGATAAACTTAGGACACTAGTTACAATGGATAAACAAAAATGTTCCAGCAAAGTATGTCACTTGCTCAGAAAATCTGCAGTTATTTCAGAAAACAGAGCAAAGTTTCATTTATTTTCGTGTCTTAACACACAATTGTGTAGCAATATCTGGTTTGTAGAATGCTCTTTATAAAAGTTTAAATAGGTATAAGTAACTTAGATGTATTACGGAAGACATCTAACAGGAAGAGCAGTAGACTTAAAATGTATCTGTTTGTCCTATTCCAGTCACACTGACTTAATAAGAAAGTTTTGAAGTACCTTGAAATCTCCCAGCGTTCTCAATTCACTGACCTTAGCATTGCTACCTGCCTAGAATGCATTTGTATATCCAGGGGAGAAATCACTGAGGATAGAAGAATATTTCTTCCTACCAGAGAACATCTGTGCCCATGGCTAGATTTAAAGTGAAGGAATTAATTTTGGTATTTCCAGCATCAGCAAGCAATTGCCATCTAAATAATTGTTTCCTCTTACCACAGCTTCTCATATCTAACCATCTGAGGAAAAAACATAAAGGTAGCATTTGCATATGTCAATCCTTTATGGAAACTGGAACTTGGACAGTTTAAAGCAATATGGCTATTTTAGTGCAAAATTATATCTCTTCTACAAGAAAAAAAGTCAGGACAAGAGCAATAACTTTTAAAAGGAGGAAGGAAACAGAAAGGTGTGATGGTGATGGATTAATTTCCTCTGAGCTGAGAGACAGGCTATGTGCTCAGGAAAACAAGAATAATTAGTTCAGCAGAAACAGTGGTATGTAGAGCAGAACTGAAAAAAGTGTGTTTCAAAAAAAGGGTTGCTGCATTCATCTGTCCTGCCAGAGAGTTCTTGTATGATCCAGAGATCAACGTGTGTTAAGAGCCCCTTTCTGGGCTAGGTTGCTGAGGTGCTTTGTTCAGCTAGTGCAAACCTAAACTTCTGAAGTTATTCTGCAAGCTAACCACAAAAGCTATCATTGCACATATTTTTAGCATCTTTTGTTTTCCATACAAAAGGAACAAAAATGTCAGTTGTGGATAAACATCTCTATATCAGGCATCTGCATTGGTGAAAAAGCCATGATGTGGGCAGCCAGAATCTTTCAACTTCACATTCATGAGCTGTTCTACCTACATCTTATTCCTTCACAATATCATGCTATGTGGGATGTGACAGAGAGACTGCATATCTGTGTCCTGTTGCAATGCTACGGAGTCACCAAAAAATCACTTTTGTTTAATACTAGGCAATAAGTCTAGTATCAGATTTGGAAGAATAATCTTATCCCTAAATTTAGACCGTCTCTGCTTTTCTGCAGCACTTCAGCATCTCCAGTTGAGCCAGAAGCCGTCTCTCGTTCTGAATGAATAGATAAGCAGCTGTCATATTTCCTTCTGCCATTCACAAGAAACAGGTGCATCCAGAACTGAAGCAGAATCTAAATGCCAGATTTTACCTTCCCTTTGGGTGCATATTCATTGTAGTAAAAGTGCCACACACCGCTACTGACTGCGTTTATTACAGTAACGTCTTGACACATCAAGAGGAGCCCTTCATTATGCTAAGCCCAACTTCCCATTTGCTACATTTGAGTCAGAATTTTATCAACCCGACTTTTACTGTGATCCCTGGATGCTGCGCTATTAACAGGAGTTAACAAGTAATGGAAAACTATTATGACCATTAAAGTATGCAGAGGAACAGTAGCCAACTCATGCCTATGCATATGCCAGAAACCAGAATACACATTTTTTCCAGTTCACAAACACTTGAGAAAGGAATTTTGGCCCTGGCATTCTTGGGAAAAATCAAATGCCTGAAGGACATTTAGTTCCAGCCATGGTGAAGTTTTTTCTTGGTTTGGGAAGGTAAAGGCAAAGACATTGAAAGATGTCATTTTAAAAGTAAATAAAATCAACACATTTTATTAATGTTTTGAAAAACACACACATTTCAAGTAATTTATTTTCAGCCAAATACTGAAGACATTTTTCTAAACTTGCTCAGGAAAACTTATCGAAGTCAATAAGAGTTTTGCTCAGTGAGGACTGCAGGATTTGTTTCTAAGAGTCATTAAAATAATGTGTTTATTACTGCAGCAGTAGCAAAATAAGCAGCCACTGTGAATCATCCAAAATAACTGTTTCCTTTAAAAACTAGACATTTGGGCAGATAATTCCATCAGATCTTTGCGGACTTGGATAGAGTGGTCTTTGGCAGACATTTGGATAACCTATAAGAAGCATATGGGCATCTTAGAAAAAGAAGAGACAAAGAATGAATTTCTTATTTGAGGTAAGACCTGTGCTTTAACTCGAAGTGTGAGGGGATATTAAGGACAGTGGGAAGTTTCTGCCAGGATGAAGGCAGAGTGGATTTCTGGAAGAAAACATGTTTTCACCAAAAGAAAAGGAAAAAAATAAACAAGGTGGAAAAAGAAGCCAACACTTTCCACTGAAAGAAAGAAAAACTATTAAAGGGAAAGAAAAGGTAAAAGAAGAGGTGCTTTGCAGACTTGTCACTTACTATTGCCCTTTTTGTTTGATAGACTCAAAATGATGGCTTTACTTTTTACTTCTCTTTTTAAAGGTTATATTAATTTGCTCTTCCTTTATTCATGCGCTTGCTGTTAAATTCTGCTTGCTTTCATGTTTCCATTGCCTTTCCTCCCATTAAAAGAGCATGTATGGATATGCATTTCATATAGAAGAGATCTTAAAACACTTCTTTTACTTGACAGCCCTCTCAAGATACTGGGGATAAAGGTGAGTTTTAGAAGAAAACCATATTCTAGCAAATAGTCTACTTTGTCTGATATTTGCTGTCTGACATCTGGCAGTTTAAAGATGCATTTGAGGAAAGCACTGAAACTCCCATTCCTTGACAACCTGCCCAGAGGAAAATGCATTTTCTAATATTTATTTATTTACCAAAGTTGTTCTTTCCTCTGATTCATTCCTTACACTGGCATGTGTTAACTTTTCCTCTTCATTTGCTGAGTACCTGATTTATGACTGGGGCTGCTAGACTTCATCACCATACAGTACAGATAGTCTGGCAATAATTTGCCCTGTTTTTTGTGTCTCCTACATTCCTTGTTTAGGACAGCATCAAAATTCTGGCCCACACATGTTCTACTGTAAACAGGCAAAATTCAAAAACGTTCCTTTGCCATTGTCATTTAAAATAAATATATAAATATAAATAGATTGGAAAAAAGTGACTTAAAGAAGTCAAAACAGCTCCCAAAATTTAAAAAGCAAATACACAAAGCACATTTGTTTTCATAGACTTGGCACTTGAGAATCATAGAATCATAAAATATTCTGAGTTGGAAGGGACCCAGAACGATCATCAAGTCCAGCCCTTGAACTCTCATGTTATTTTTACATATTACTAAAAGCACCACAGGTTTCTTCCATAACCTTGCATGTGATCTCTAAGAGCAATCACATTTTAAATTATAAATTCAGGAAATGTGTCTGCACTATATTTCCATGCAGAAAGATTCATCAAATTTCATATGCAGAGTCTATCAACCTGTTTTCAATCACTGACATCCAAAGGATAGATCTGACACATTCCCAGGAGATTTAATCTGGGCAAGTATATCTAGAGCTGAGACAAGTGCAGAAGCCAGAACACTGAACTCAAAGCCCCTCTGCTTGTATACCCATCTGCCCTTTAACTAACTAGTATATTAACGGCGCGTGCTCATTGAAGCAACCCTGAGATAGAAGTTGTGTCAAAATATGGAATATTAGATTTCAGACACTCTTGGTACTGTCAAAGTAGTCAGCTTAGGTTACATAGTCTACTGAAAATTAGTGTCATAATTTCAGTGTGTTTTTAAGACATACAGCGTGTTTCTTTGGAAGCCCCACTCTCAGCAATACATTCTTTCTGGAATTTTGCCTACCTGAGCTACAGTATCAGTCAGCGGGAAATATAGAAAAAAAGTTCTTGTGTTTAGATAATCACCAGACATTTGGCTAAACCCAGAGTAGCATTGTAGCTGCTCAAGATCTGTGGCAACTGCACTTATTATGGGGATATGGCCTCATAGCAGTCTGTGTGCATGTGTCAAGGTACCACACAGCTATCTTTGTGCATTATCTAATGGACACTTACAAAGCTCAGCTTGATGGTCTCCTTGAAACAAAAATTCGTGTCCTGGAAAGAGCTATTATTTTCCAGTAGAGGCAGATTTCAGTGATGAATGCTATAGCTGGTTCAGAGAAGACAGACACTTACCATGGCAGCTTCCTAAAACAAACTCTCAGGGCAGTTATATTCTGTCTAGAATTCCCTATAATTCATCCACATCAAGAAATCAGTGTAATTTCAAGGTGCTGAATGGGATCTCTCTCCATATAACAACTTTCTTTTTAATAACTATTTTATCATGACCAGTGAGAAGCATTCTCAAGCCAAATGTGGGCCTGTTCTTGAGCAAATCGAAATGTCTGTTTCTTAGATGCAGGATGTAAATCAGACAGTCCTCACACAAGAAACTCCAATTTTTCTGTGACTGCAACATTCATCTGACACTAAAGTGTTCTGTCCTTGCATCAAATCAGGCAAACAAGGACTCCACTTCTATTTTCCACTTCCTAGTATTGTCTATTGACTTATTGACTGTTCTGAGTAAGATAAGTCACTCCTTAGAGCACTTACACTCCTTCACTGAATTTCCTTCTCTCAAAATATATAGAAGTCCAGATAAAAGGACAACTGCAAATACTTGCCTCATAAAGAGTAGAAAGATTCAGAAAAACTCAGTAGTTTCTATTACACAGAGCATCTCCCAAGCAGCTCTTTTCAGAGGACAATACCAGCCTTCAAAAAGACTTTGCTTAAGGCAGAGCGAGTACAAAATGGTCAACTGAATCAGTTTCTCCACAGTGCCACTATCAGTTCTTCAACGTAAAATGAATACAAGTGGACTCAGAAGGGAAGCCAGATCTGCCATAAAAAGGAGGATGCTGAGTCAAGTAGCATCAATCTCACAACTATAACTTGTTTACTGGAGGAGCTTGAGGACTGAGCACAAATACTAATTTCTTTCCAAAAGTGCAACACCCAAATAACTGAAGAAAAAAAAAGAAGTCCCTTTCTGGCCTTCACACTCCAGATTTGCTCTGAAGAGCTGCGAAGAAGGAGAGCATTCTCTCCTGGTCCTTCTCTGATGACAGCTTTCTAACACCTTTGTTATAGGTTTAAGTTTTGACATCTGGAAAAATCACCACTGCATAAATGTTATTGGGCAGAAATAGTTAGAGCAAATGTTTGACAGCTTTATTCCTGCTGTGAATCGTCATTATTACAGTTTCAAATAATAGTTTCAAATTATTCACAAAGTTATTTCTTATATAATACTCATGAAAATGTGGATTGATTTTGAGCCAATCCTGGGGAATAATTGGCAAACATTATTAAATGCAATCTGCATTCCTTGAAGACCACTGGGTGTGCAGATCCCTGGATTCTTTGACTGAATGAATGCAAGATTGATATTAAGTATATTAAACATTCATAATTTCAGACTAGTGAAGATTTGCTTTAAATTTACTTTAGTTGCAACTAAACTAACTTTAGTTGCAAAATTACTGGTGATATTTCAAGTAGCAGAAATTTCAATGCAAAGGGAGCACAAAATTTTAATTTGAAATGTAAGTTAGAGAACTATGATATCTCTCAGTTACTTCTAGAATCAGAGTTGAGCTACCGTGTCCAAATTCAGATGAGGATTTACAAGTCCAGCATCTGAGAATTTTAAATCAACTATTTTGGGTACGTTTTAAAGATTTGGGTCAGTCATTACATAATGATCTGAATGAGGGTTTTTAAACACTTTCACCAAAAAATAACCCCAACAAAACAAAACAAAAAACAAAACAAAAACAAAAACAAACAAACAAACAAACAAGCAAAAAAAAAACCACTGCAAGAAAACCCTACAATTTTGGGACCCAGTTATTTTGATTTTGATTGCATTTAAAATGAAAGCAGTATTTGTTTGCACAAATTCTTGTGTTCACCCCCTTTAGCATTACAACGTAATATCCGCTGGTAGCACTATACTGATAAAAACCTTCCCTGACACTACCTCATCCCATTTTAAATGACACGCAGTGACCTGGACACCATGTCCCTAAGGAATGTGAGCCAATTTCCAATCACGAAATCCCATGGCAGCTTTTCAAAATACTTCCAAAGAGGTAAATAAATCCCAATTGATTGTCACTTCAATTCTACACCTTTAATGCTTTGTGTTGCCTATCTGACCTGTAACCAGAGCAAAAATTCTGGAAGCCATTAAGAGAGTAACCATGCAGGGAATGCACAGAGTATTACTGAGATTTAAGACTGAGATTGTCTGCTACTTAGCTGGTTCTCTGAGGACGAGATGGCCAACATGAAGAATGTTCAGCATCACCACTGACTATTTTGATTTGAGGACATAAAGGCTGTACAATGAGACACCCTCTCCTAACCACTGTTGGGATATATTTATTTACAGTTGGAATGATAATTACACGGATGGTTCTTTTAAGATGAAGTATGATTCCTCCTTTTCACTTTTAAGTAAGGGTAATCATACTAAATCTGTTATTACAAGTGGTGTTTTCTTTTTCTTGCTACTATATAAGACTGCCAGCCTGCCAGCTCAGCAGAGATATCAACAAGCACTTGTTTTGTTGACCAGATAAATACAAGTGCATTTCAGTTTAAAAACTTCAGCATTTCAAATACATACATTTCAAGCAAAAGAATACACAATTCCAAAGGAAGGAACACAGCTCGAGTGAGTTCTCATGCACTTTCCTCAACTTCGGAGGACACTGGAACTCTGTCAGAGGAAAGATCCACTGTGGCAGTGTCCAGTACAACTTGTGGTCATGTTCTGCAGGGATGGAGCATGTGACTTTCTATGAAGCAGCTTTTAAAAGAGTATTTTATAATTTACTACAGACTCTCAGTGCTATAGTCCTAGATGTACTCTAGAAAACTATTGGTCTCAGTAGAAAAAGTAGTTTTGTTTTTATCTCTAGACACTTATACAAACATGAAAAAAAAACCAAAACAAACACTTCTATTAATTTTAGAGGACACTTTTGCCATAAACTAAAAAAAAACCCAAAACCATATCTATATAGAAAAAACCCAAAACATCTAAATAAGAAAAGCTCGGATTTCTGATATTTGGTGGGGGCCTGGCTGGAAGACTTACCTTTACTATATGGCTTTCTAACATTATTTTCATGCACTAAAACCAGATCTATTCATATAAACCAGGAATTGTTCCCATGTGTTTCCATATAAAATATTCTCTCTTCTCGCGTTTAATAAATTTCCTGTTTCAAGAGATGTAAACTCCTTGCTTCCTCTTTCCTTTCTTTTTTTCACTTTCCCTTTCCTTTCCCACCTTTTCATTCTTTTTTCCCTTTCCTCCCTCTTTCCTACTTTTTAACTTTCCTGTTATCATCTAATTCTCATTTTCTTTTCGCTTTCTTCCATGGTATGGCCTTTTTTCTCTCTTCCATTTAAAAAAAATACTATGCAAGTACATAAGTAAATTCATAAACTAAAAATTTAAAAATTTCACTAACAGATTATTTCTAGAGGGTTCATCCTTTTAGTATTTCTTCTTTAGAACACGTTGTTGCTGTTCACCATACTGAGAAGTAAAAGTAGAAAAACTGTATTAGCAAAATACAGAGATATGAAGGCTCAATTTGACATACAAAAAACCATACACATTAAATAAAATCGTAGTCTACATAAATCCAAGTTCACTATAAACATTTGTACACTCTTCCTGGGGAATAAATAAAAGTTGACATTCAGCAGTGATGAATCTCTATGCTTCTTTAAATTTGGGTCTTGAAGATACTTGTGTTTTCTTATAAAATTTTCTTTTGTCTTATGTCTTGTAGATGTTACAACAGACATCACAGGGAAACTTTGAAGTCAGTTGCTCGAGCATACAAGGCAAAGTCAAAAGCCTGGCTACTGAAAAAACACTTCAAAACTCACAGTTTTGATATAGAAAAACAACAGACAAGAAATAAGGTAAAACTCCTTGTAATAAATTTTTGTGTAAGTGTATAAACTAATGCTCGTGCTGAATTGACTTGAAATAATCTCGCAACACCTGATACTCATTCTGGTTAATTAGACAATACAGAGGGACACAAGATTTTGCAAATCGCCAGTTGTATTTGTTTCAGCCTGAGAGGCCATTTGCATGCCAGCAAATGCAGTCCTCTGGGTCCTAAGTCCATCTTAACAAGAAAACATCACACAGCTCTATTTTTAAACAAGGCATTCCCATTTCTTTGTATGACTAAAAATTCTGAAATCTGAGGAGAAAACAAACCAGCAGTTAGCTACGGTGTGACAGAGTCACTGTTATTTAAATGCTTAAATAGCATCCTGTGGTGCTGCTGGTCAGTGGCATCCGGCTGGCACCCTGCATTGAACCAAGGGCACCTCTGAGAAGGGAAGCACTGCAAAAGAGGCACCACCCGTAAAGAACAAATGTTAAACGAAGACATAAAATTCAGCTTCATCTTTCAAGTAAAAAGAGATATTTCTGTACAAGGAAACGGCTCATTTGTAAAATCTATAAACCATATTGCTGCTCAGGAGTGAATATAGTCACATTCCAGTCCATACCATAAGAAATGCAGGAGCAAGCTGACTTAACTACTCAATTAAAAGAAAAATATAACATTTAATGTGAAATTGAGATATTGCCTGAGATGGCTTCGTTTTCTAGGACTCTCTAAAGTATATTACATTTGTTGCTATTCTGCACTAAACCTTATCTGTCAGTTTTCTCAAGCATTTTCTCCACAAACCTGATATTTAGATTTAACAACAAAAACAACAACAAAAAAATCCCATTAAATAGCTAGATAATATCCTAAGAATAGAAAACTCTTCACATTAGGGACATGCAGGAGGTCTCTTTTGTCTGCTGGTCAGACTGGAACTTCAGGATGTGTATTATCACTACATCTCTCATTTAGGACTCCAGTAATCACTTCAATTTTGTGCCAGACAGGTATATTTCGTGATTTTATGCAATGCTTGCCAGAAGTAAAATAACACAATACACCTAGGTATGAAGAAAAAAAATATAGATCCTTTAATTCATAAATAAGAGGAATGCAGCCATTTAAAACCTATTGCTATCAAACACCATTTCCATATAGGATCACTCCTTATACATCTTTGGTGAGAATAAGAAATAACACAAAAGTGACATATTCAGAAATTGTCATGGAAACAAGCCCACTGCAAAAGAAACATCCCACAAAACCTTCTGAATTTTGTGACTAAATATTGAAAACCAGCTAAACGATTTTATCTATAAACACAAATAATTTTGCTCATGTTTTTGCCACTTGCAACTCTGAAGATCAGTCCTCTTATACCAGCCTAAACAAAAGGACCCAGAGGGAGGCATCAAGCCACCTCTCTGCTTCATTGCCTAAGGCCAAACCTGTGCCTGGCCAATCTTTCTGTACAAATTTTAACATCCTGAAGGCTGCTCTAATTTATACCAGTTGGTGAGGTTCCAAAGGCCTTTGTGGCCATAGCTGACAGGGGCTCAGAAAAGCATCAGTCATGGCTCCAAGCTGACACTGGCACCAAGACAGAATACAGCTTTTCCTGGCTCTTTGCTAGAAGGGATCCCACCCACAAGTTAAAAAAAATATCAGGTATCAGAGTGGTGAAAAGTAGTCCTGATGGCAATATTTCTGGAGTTTTCTATTTTAGCTTGTTTATAAACCTATACAAGCAATTACAGTCTGCATTAAATATGTACATTAACATGCAGATAGGTAAAATGTATACTGTTAAAAAGAAAAGGGCTGGGTCCTGAGACAGGAGAGAGAAGGTTTAAAAATATCTTTGCATTTTTCTTTCACAGTGTGCAATATTGAAATTTCAGTTTGCTATTTATTTTACTTTTCTTTTTTTCTCATCATCTATCTGTGGTCTATGAAAGCAATGTCTACATACCATTAAATGGATCTTCCTTTTTCCATGGAGATGTAAATATAAGCTATAATTATAGGATTTCTTCTGTTGAAAACAGTCAGAGTTTACACCTTTTTTACTCATGCCCACTAGGTAGTGATTTTCTCTCTTACCCATGGATTACTCTCTTTCAAATCCATCATTCCCAACTACTCATTTGGTGGAGCACAGAAAGCTTTTTCAATCACTCCTTTTTGCTGACCATGCACATGAGGTTGCGGAACTCAGTCCTGTCATCACAAGAGATTTGTTTTGGTACAGTTTTATTGTAAATTTGAAATAATGCATTTACGATCTTAAATGCAGATGTTTTGCTTTCAATACCACAAAACTTTTTAAAGTTTGTTTGCATCACATGGAAAGAGCTCTGAGCTAAAGTAAGCAAATGCTTCTTCTCTAATAAAAGTGTTCGTGTAGGAGATTATATCCATCCAACATTTCAAACGATTTGTCTCCTGTCCAGACAAAGTCCTAGACAATGACGTCTTCCATGCAGTTATAGAAGTAGCATCCACATGACAGGTCTCCATGCCTCTTTAATTGGTTCAGATAACATGGTTTTCTTTTAAATAGCATGTCTCTATTTTTTTGTCAATTTTTAAAACGAAATATAATTTTTCAGATGAAATCTTTATGACTATAAGTCATTGAGTGAAAAGAACCCTTCAAAAAACTGGTATAAAGACCTGCTAAGCCCCAGAATCTTGTAAAATTTATGCAGTAAATAGTTTCTCATATTGTGTTTTCCATATGCATGGCATGTTCTTTGTATTTTTGGTCATCTAATGAACAATGGCATCACACGCCATGGTACTCCTTTAACAGTCCAAAGAGGCACTTCTGTGAAAACTGCACAGACAGGTACTTGGAGAGGAGATTTGCACAGTAGAAAATTAAAGAAAAGCTTCCTAGGGGAAAAGTCAGGTTAGAAAAATTGGATTTTTCCCACTCAACAGGGAAAAGAAGCCACTTGCCCAAACAGTGCAAATTAATTTTATCATCTGAAAAAAATAATTTTCTTAGTATTTCAGTGACAGAATTATAACTGAGTCACAGAGTCCTATAAGGAGTGATGGATGGATTATTTTCACGTACATTAAGTAGTTTCGATTAAAAATATTTAAATTACCTAAATAGATCTGCAAACATTTGTACAATTTTTCTCTGTTTCATCTAATCCTTGTGCTCTGAACACTCCATTTTCTGCTTTTATTTCAATCTATGAAACATGGGGGTGAACAGTGTTCATAAGTTCAAAAATGCTCATATTTGTTTTTAGAGAAAAATTTCAGATAATAAACGTCAAAGCCCTACTAGAAATGCAATTTTAAGTCTAGGAAAAGGTGGAGTAGCTGCTGCTGATGTGAATGCTAAGCAAGCAAGTACCTGTCATTTTTAAGAGTTTAGGTGAGAGTACAGACCAACAGGTTTACATAACATTAAACTAGTCAATCAAAAATTTTTTGCTCATCAGGCAACCACCAAATCCTTTTTTTAGAGTTGCCTTTGCTCAATATATGAACATTACATGGTCAAATAAAGATACTAAATTAATTTTCGGTACGACCGCAGATCTTCAGAAAGCCTTATTGCTTTTAAATCGTACTGCCTCATATAACTGAAAACAGGGTGGAGCAAATGGAAATTGTGTGTATTCTAAGCAATAGAATTCCACACTGCAATTTTAAGCTAACTATGACTTAGTAGACAAGACAGTCTTAGAGTTCAAATTCCTTCATTCCACTTAGACAATGCCCTGCATTACATTCTTCTAAATTATTTACAACCTCATACAGGCCAATTCCGTAACAATTTTCGTTAAAGGATATCTGGAAAACAAAAAAGCAGATAGAAACAGAACTGGAGTGTATTGTTCTGATCCTGAAACCATTAATTACTTAAGGTATCATAGAACAGCCTAAGCTGGAAGGGACCCACAAGGATCATTGAAGTCCACCTTCTGGCCCTGCACAGAACAATCCCAGGAATTACATCATGTGCCTAACAGCCCAAATGTTTCTTGAATTCTGTCAGGCTGGTGCTGTGACCACTTCCCTGGGGAGCCTGTTCCAGTGCCAAAACACCCTCTGGGTCTAGAACCTTTTCCTAATATCCAACCTAAACATCCCCTGACACAACTTCAGGCCATTCCCTTCAGTCCTGTCGCTGGACACAAGAGAAGAGAGATCAGTGCCTGCCCCTCTGATTCCCCTCATGAGGAAGCTGGAGACAGCTATGAGCTCTTCCCTCAGTCTCCTCCTGGATGAACAGACCAAGTGACCTCAGCCACTCCCTGTATGGCTTCCCCTCTAGACCCTCCACCATCTTCATTGCCCTCTTCTGGACTCTCTCTAAAAGCTCAGTGTTCTTCTTATACATACACCAAAACTGCTCCCAGCACTCAAGATGAGGCTGCCCCAGTGCAGAGCACAGTGGGACAATCCCCTCCCTTGCCCAGCTGGCGATGCTGTGCCTGATGCCCCCAGGACACGCTTGGCCCTCCTGGCTGCCAGGGCACTGCTGACTCATGTTCAACCAGGACCCCCAGGTCCCTTTCTGTGGCACTGCTTCTCTCCCTCTCGTTCCCCAGTCTGTCAGAATCTGGCACTTTTCCTTGTTGAAGTTCATGTGGTTGGTGATTGCATAGCCCTCTGATTTGTCAAGGTTTTTCTGCAGGGCCTCCCTGCCTTTGAGGGAGTCAACAGCTTCTCCCAATTTAGTATCATCATTAAACATATCTTTCTGGAACACATTCCAGTCTATGTTCAAGTCATTTCCCCAAAATGGAGCCCTCTAGAACCCCACGGGAACTAATGACAGGTCACCAGTCTGACGTCACCCCATTCTACATCCAGCCCATGAACCAGTTGCTCACCCGTCACATGATGTGTTTATCCAGATTTATGTAGGACATTTTACCCAAAAGAATGCTGGGAGACACAGTATCAAAAGCTTTACTGAAATCCATAAATATTAGATCAACTGGCTTCCCCTGATCAGCTAGGTGGGTTACCTTGT
>VZTF01002621.1:1069357-1134827 GCA_013397755.1 Cnemophilus loriae | reverse complement strand
CTTTTTTAGAGTTGCCTTTGCTCAATATATGAACATTACATGGTCAAATAAAGATACTAAATTAATTTTCGGTACGACCGCAGATCTTCAGAAAGCCTTATTGCTTTTAAATCGTACTGCCTCATATAACTGAAAACAGGGTGGAGCAAATGGAAATTGTGTGTATTCTAAGCAATAGAATTCCACACTGCAATTTTAAGCTAACTATGACTTAGTAGACAAGACAGTCTTAGAGTTCAAATTCCTTCATTCCACTTAGACAATGCCCTGCATTACATTCTTCTAAATTATTTACAACCTCATACAGGCCAATTCCGTAACAATTTTCGTTAAAGGATATCTGGAAAACAAAAAAGCAGATAGAAACAGAACTGGAGTGTATTGTTCTGATCCTGAAACCATTAATTACTTAAGGTATCATAGAACAGCCTAAGCTGGAAGGGACCCACAAGGATCATTGAAGTCCACCTTCTGGCCCTGCACAGAACAATCCCAGGAATTACATCATGTGCCTAACAGCCCAAATGTTTCTTGAATTCTGTCAGGCTGGTGCTGTGACCACTTCCCTGGGGAGCCTGTTCCAGTGCCAAAACACCCTCTGGGTCTAGAACCTTTTCCTAATATCCAACCTAAACATCCCCTGACACAACTTCAGGCCATTCCCTTCAGTCCTGTCGCTGGACACAAGAGAAGAGAGATCAGTGCCTGCCCCTCTGATTCCCCTCATGAGGAAGCTGGAGACAGCTATGAGCTCTTCCCTCAGTCTCCTCCTGGATGAACAGACCAAGTGACCTCAGCCACTCCCTGTATGGCTTCCCCTCTAGACCCTCCACCATCTTCATTGCCCTCTTCTGGACTCTCTCTAAAAGCTCAGTGTTCTTCTTATACATACACCAAAACTGCTCCCAGCACTCAAGATGAGGCTGCCCCAGTGCAGAGCACAGTGGGACAATCCCCTCCCTTGCCCAGCTGGCGATGCTGTGCCTGATGCCCCCAGGACACGCTTGGCCCTCCTGGCTGCCAGGGCACTGCTGACTCATGTTCAACCAGGACCCCCAGGTCCCTTTCTGTGGCACTGCTTCTCAGCCTCTCGTTCCCCAGTCTGTCAGAATCTGGCACTTTTCCTTGTTGAAGTTCATGTGGTTGGTGATTGCATAGCCCTCTGATTTGTCAAGGTTTTTCTGCAGGGCCTCCCTGCCTTTGAGGGAGTCAACAGCTTCTCCCAATTTAGTATCATCATTAAACATATCTTTCTGGAACACATTCCAGTCTATGTTCAAGTCATTTCCCCAAAATGGAGCCCTCTAGAACCCCACGGGAACTAATGACAGGTCACCAGTCTGACGTCACCCCATTCTACATCCAGCCCATGAACCAGTTGCTCACCCGTCACATGATGTGTTTATCCAGATTTATGTAGGACATTTTACCCAAAAGAATGCTGGGAGACACAGTATCAAAAGCTTTACTGAAATCCATAAATATTAGATCAACTGGCTTCCCTTGATCAGCTAGGTGGGTTACCTTGTTGTAAAAGGAAATCAGGCTTGATAAGCAGGACTTTCCCCTCATTAAGCTGTACTGGCTGATTGACGACTGTGTTGTCTTTTAGATGTTTTCTAATAACTCCCAGAATAATCACCTCCACAATTTTACCAGACACTGAAATATTACTGACAGGCCTGTACTGACAGGCCAGTTTCCAGGATCATTCCTATCACCTTTTATGAAAACTGGGACAACATTAAGGCCTTGTTTAAAAAGAAGTTTACAACCTTAGTTTTTGTTTAAAAAGAGGTACGTGCAACAGTCCACATCTTACAAAATTCTGCTGTAAGAGAATTTCAAGAATATGCAGGACTTTGGTACACAGAACTTACAGGATTACAAAGGAAAGTTTTTTCTTTACACTAACTCTCCACATGCAGCTGGGAATAGGAAGAATCAATGTCCACCGTCTCATCTATATTTATGTTCTCTATCTTCCAAGATGTGATTCCTCAATGTTCACTGAACAGCGCCATTTGAGGATTATTTGAGCATTACTTAGCTTTAATATATTCTAAGATTATGTAAACATTTAGGCATGCAGTATTTGTTGTATTGCATTGGTTGGTCAGGGTTACCTCTAGACATGTAGAAGACAGAAGAAGGTTAACTGCACTCGTGGAATTATGGTGCCACCCAAGCTACGTTTTCAGAACTACAAGACCAAGCAGCACTTTCACCACAACCACACTTAAAAGGAAGAATGTAAATACTGTCCAGACTTCATTAATAATTAATTAATTAATAAGTTTCCATTCCTACTTATCACATGAGATCTTCAACACAGATTTCTCTGATTGAAAAAAAATAGTTTGTGGGACATACAGGAAAAGATTGCTCCTCAAGCAGCTCCTTAAACCCTGAGAGTTTATTCCCAGTCACACAGCTTCACTCCAAAAGCTCCACTTATAAATATCTGATTTAATCTCTGGGCAATTCAGGGGAAGCACAAACTAAGTCTTTTGCACCCTATCTCTGATTCATAACAAGTCTTTAACGAATTGTTTACATTTTTCCTTTAACTTTCCTGTCTTTATCCTGAAGTAGAAACATTTAATTACTGCAAAGAATTAAGTACTTTTGAGCGCTATATAAATGCCAAGTGTAGTGAGAAGGAAATGGAAACTGGAATGATACCCTGGAAAAACAATACTACACGGGGAAGAAATGAAAGAGTAGGAAAATGAGGGATAACAAAGACTTAGGAATACCAAGAAGAAATTAGTAACATGCAAGACAATTGCTTTTAATTAGTTTATTTCCCCTAGTTTGTCAGTTCCTCTGCATCAGGAGAAAGACAGGATAGATACGTGGTGAGCTCAAATTCCATTACGAACCTACCTGAAGGGGAAATAATGAATCACCAAAATGGAAGTCCTCTAGCAGATGAGACTTCTCACACACAGAACTGCTGATTTGTTTTATTGTCCACAGCTAAATTTAGCAAGATGGCTTTCATCTCCACCACGCAGAAGGTTGCTTTTGTCTCATCTTTATGCGAGTTGAGCCCATTGTGACTACAGTATTGTGGGAATAGAATAGTATTTCTACAAACTGATGCTATTGCTGAGAATTTCCACTAAAATTTCATTCATGTTTAGGGTAAATATCACGTTTTTGCCAGCTTTAGCAAAAGGGTATCTTGCTCTGCAAACAGAGAGATCAACATTTCTAAGAAAACATTGTATATCTTTCTTTTCCCCACTGAAGGAAAAAGTGTGTGCTCTTGGAAATGGGCCTGTTTTTTGCACCTTCTGGTTCTCTAAACAATAAAGAAAAAGCCAGCTTCCTTCACTTGCATAAGCAGAATATCTCCTTTAGCAGCTGATTTTTCCTGGTATAGTGTTCATCTAAGCAAAAATGATCACTAAATAAATAAATTGTGCCTCTTTCCCCTCATCTGCATGTTGCTCCTAAAATGTCTCATTTTTTTACATAATTGATTGGCGTTATTTGGATGACTGTGTTTGCACAGCTTTGGCAAGCAAATGTGGGTTTTTTCCTTCTCATGCTGGAGGGAACCATTTATTTCAAAGAGTTAAACAGCCACAGGGACCCTTGAGATGTTCTACATCCTCTGGCTGTGGTATGCACTCTGCTAAGCTTTGAACGATACCCTATGCAGCAGCCCCTTTGAGGATACGGCTATGTAAACCATTCAGACTCTTTTCCTACCTATACTAAAGGCCTAGTGTCTCCAGGAAAAAAAACCTAACGATTCCTGTAATTGGAAAAAATTACTGCTAGAAAGAATCAACAACAGGAAACTACTGAAATGGATAGGTAATCCAAACACGTGCCTGGAATTCCATCATTCATAATATAATTGGTACAAATATTCTCAACAAAGCTCCACTGTTAGTCACATACACCATTGTTTACATTGTTGTGATGCTTAGATTAACACAGATATAATTGTACCTTAAGTCTGGGACATTTGTGGCATGACATAAATCAACCCCCTGTCACACATCTGTTTATCTTGCTGCCTTCTAAAACAGAACAGGGAGTCAGCAACAAAGATGCAGATCCCATATGTCCTAAAGTCCCAGAGCTGCATGAGTTTCTTCTGGAAACTGGGATCATTAAGTGAAAAATGCTGTGAAATAAGCCCTTTAAACACAATAGCCAAATTATTTTCTCAGTCACTAACTGTAGCTCAGGAATCTTTACTCTGGAATCATTCCTTCTTCTCAGAAAACAGAAATTAATAACATCCCTTGTGTCACCATGTGTGATGGCTCTGTGTAACTTAATCTTGTGATCTCTCCCATTCAGTATATACATGTAGCCACTTAGACACAGCAAAATATTTAGTTAAGTCTGTGCAGGAAAGATCTAATTTGGACAAGGTATATTAAACCTCATATTTCCATAACTGATTTGCATAGCATTTCGCTGCTGAAAACGAGGACTTGTCAGGCCAGTTGATCTCTGCTTCTTCATTTAAAGACAGACAACAATTAATGACCCCACTTCACTAACTACAACATATCACAACATTTTACTCACTTCTAAAAGGCTCCATGGAAAGTTATCAGCTTTATCTTGACAGACAAAGGGCATTTTTAAATCTTCCAGTTCAGACTCCTTTCTTAACAGTCATTTGGTTCACTGTAAGTTCTGATACCCATTTTTGTCATGCACGTCAGTATTATATCACTGTAACAGAGTGAGGACAGAGAAAAAGTGAGTCAGGGAAGGAAAACCAATCAAAGATGAAGGTAAACAGCATGGGAAAAACAGATTCCTTAAAGGTTTCTTCCTGGCAGGAAAATGCAGGCGTAGGTTGTGTGAGGGATAGTGGGAATGAAGGAATTGAGGGATCTATCTGCTTCAACTGAAGAAAAGATTTCTGGATGTAAGACATTTGCTGTTATTGGAAGATGAACAGAAGGGACAGAATACAGAATCTCTGTAAAATGAATAGACCCAAAGGAGACTGAAACACAGCATTCCAAATAATTTAGGAAAAACAACATTGAGGGCAAACATTTCCTTTATATAACTTGGCAGGCCAGCGCTTAAAAATGAAATATGGATCTCTAGCACTCGGCAATACCAGATGGCCAAAAAAGGCCTTGTGTGAATAATATGCAAAGCAACTGTGAGTTTTAATTCAATTTATCACAAAAATTATGAAAAGAAAGATCTTCTACTCTGCCAAATTTTAAACTGTTTTCCCCATCTGTTTTCTTGGGGGTTTTGTTACTGTTGTTGTTTTGTTGTCCACAGCTAAATTGCATATCAAACACTAACAACTGCATATCAAACACTAACAATTATTTTTCTATTTCAAAATATCATGCAAGCAACATAGAATTAATAGCAAAATTCTCAGAATGTTCCCAAAAGTCTTTTAGCAATTTTTTTAAAAGGTAACTTATTGGTACTGGGATAATCCTGGAGCAGCACAACTTGGAGAATGTAGTCTATCCACCCATAATGATCAATAACTGCACATTCTTCGTCACACAGGCAAAGTTCAGCCAAATGATCTTACTATTTATCAGGCCACTCAGGTTACCATGTCCTTTTTTCCCAGTCAAGAAATTTGCTGAGTGCGCTACCTCAACAACAGTTATGGAGATATTCCTTATGAAAGAAAATTATTTTTGATACTTAATTTATGCCACTTTTCTATGAATCAAAGCTGTGATCCATTTTCCTAGAGAATGCATCTTTCTGAGGCCAAAATACTGAAGATTTTGAGCAGTCACAAGACCTTCTTCCATCACAAGACCTTCCACTCAAAGGTTTAGCTCTAACATGAAACAATGTGAAATAGAACAGTAGATTAAAACTGGTCCACCTTAATGCCACTGCCAAGAAGATAAGATATTCTCAGGTTCACCAATAACTGGCAAAGTTACAGCTGACTAAAGTAGTGAATCAGATAAACAGGAACTGGCCTAATTCACCTAATAAATCAAACCATATCTGGAAACTGGGGGGAGAGTTCTAGGTGGAGCAGATCAATTCCATGACACAGATCCCGTTAACAGTTTGACAGGATTGCCTACCACGAGACTTTAGTCCAAGCCTTGACCTTAGCAATGCTTAGCTTCTTAGCTTGTTGCGAGGTGTCAACAGTGACCTAGATATAGTCACCTTCAAACAACTTCTTTGTTTGTTTATTTCTTCTTTGTCATGATAATGCTTTACAAATGACTGGCAAGAACTAAGGAAGATGTCACACCAAGTTTGTCAGAAGAGAAGATGCTGTAGGCTCCCCACTGCTGCAGGGAGAATGGCCAGGCCTTCACAGAGAATGTGAAGAGCAGGCAACAGTGGACCTGAGGCAGGAGAAGACCAGTTTTTGGGGCATCTGGGTTTGCTCTATCCTAAAACAAGAGTGACTGCTCTTTCCCTTTCCAGGAGTTTTCTAATCACTTTGTGTTGTAGAACCTAATTTTGATTTTAAAATATTGTAGTTATTCTATTATAATAACAATTCCAAGGACAGGATAAATCAAAGTGTTTTCTCTTTGAGCAGCAGGTAGAACGTAGTAATAGAATACTATCACATATTTTATCTGCATGTTCTGAATTTTTCCATTTCATCCTCTGTCATATGAATTAGATTTTACAGAAATCAATAACCTCATGCCATAGTATAGACAGTCATGGCACAATTACTTGTTTTTGCAGAAAGAGTACACCATTCTATTCTTTTCCTTGAAGTTCATCATGCACTAAATGCACTTTAAAAAAACAACAGTTAAGGAAAAATGTTACTATTAAGGTTTGATACAGAAAGTTAAAAGCACATTTTTAAGAAAATACCCTGATGTCCACCAAAGACCAATTCAAAATTTATAATACACAATCTTTTCTTCTTTGATTGGGCTTTTCTTAGTAAAAGAGACGTTTGTAAAATATTAAAAAAGACAATTATTTGAGAAATTACCAGAGAAGGAAATGAAATGTCGAACAACCTTCTACGTTAATTGCTGAGTAAACTTCTACCTTCTTTTTCACCACATTTATTTCTCAAAAATATTCATTGCAATTTTTAGTTTAGTCAAAGGAGCTTTACAAGGTTTATGATTTTTTATGATTAACAAATATGAAAGAGCAATGAGTCAAAGATGCTATTTCTGCCTCTGTTCTGAATGGTGTTTTATCTAAAAACCTTCTTTTCAGCTGCAAGTATTATTCAATCATGAAAGTGAAAGCCCACAGATTTTGACAGAGCAAGAAATTGGCAGATTTTATGATCCGGGACATGCAGGTTTCTGAAGAAGCATCAATTTTCATTATACTATCTAGGAATTTGTGTTGTCCTACTAGGCTTAATTTCTTCATCATCCAATGAAAAAATCTCTTGTTTAATCTGTGTTCCCTTCACCATTCCATTGGACCAGAATTGCATCGAAGCCCTCAAGGTTTATCAGCTACAGGTAGCAAATCCTGACAAATGTTAACCCTAAAGAAAGTTTGATAGGGAATTCTGGCTTTTGCAACTCAAAGAAAAGAAACTAAAGGAACACAGGCTGAAAAGAATTGAAAGTGTGTCAAGTCAACAAAATAAGGCCATTTTTAGGACCTGTTGATCAGGAAACTATAGACTTATTCCTGCAGCTTTGCACCTGTTGTGGGGAAAGCCTTGGAAAAGAGCAAACAGAACAGTCAGTAAACCACATCTTGACTCAGGGATAGCCAACATGGTCTCAGGAAGGGAAGGGCATGCATGCCTCACTTACTTGCTGGAATTGTTTGAGCCTATAGCTGCCAATACAAACATGGGAATGCTGTGGATACTGTGCACCTGGATTTCCATAAAACAATTGCCAGAATTCCTAGCTGAGATTACTGTCTAATGTGCAAAGCCATAGCCTAATTCAAAAAGGGCAAATGGGCCCTCAGAGAAGTAAAAGGCTGCCCCTTGAGCAGGAAACAAGACAAGCCTCTCTAAATTGCAGGGAGGTTGCTGGTGTTAAGACCTGGCCTTACTAATAAGCTTATAAATGCTCTGTGAGACGAAATTAATATGTACCTACACTTGGAGAGAATGAGCTTTGATGCATCTCAAGGCACAAAAAGAACATACTGTTACTAAATATTGTGGCTTATTAATAATAAAATTGTAATTTTGCTAATTTTATAAAACTAAAAAGTAAATTTCAGCATTAAAGAATATCACCTCAAGGGGCACAGCTGTAATATCACACACAAAGCCACTACAAAACTTGCTAGAAATATAGGCTTGAACACAGCAACAAAGTTTTAAGCCCCAGAGCCTCCGGGAAAAACATGTTAAGAGTAACTGGGAAGCTGGAAATAACTAAATTTTCGATTTAGCTACAGAATTGAACAGAAAAATACAAATTTCGGTTGATCTGAAATGAAAGTGCAAAAAAAATTTAAGGTGTAAAAAACCTTGAGGACTAGGAAAACAAACTGGCTCAATTCTTCCTAAATATTGCATTTTCAAATACTAGTTAAAAAACTGAGGGCATGAAGTTATGAAATAGGAAATTGGAAAAAAATCTCTTTTACTTACTGTGCAATTGAAACCACTCACTCAGAATAAAGAAAACACATATTCCCTGCCATTTTCCTGGTCCCCAGGAGTCTGACTTGAACAAATGCACTAGAAGGGTTTTTTTCTATATCACTGAACATATTTTTTCTTCCATTGAAATTATTCTCCCTGAAAAAATGCATTTACATATTTATTTAGTTGAAAGAGGGGGGCAGGGGGGAGTATTTCCTAATCAGTCCCTGATTTTATCATTATTTTATACCAAGCAAATTTAGTTAATTTAACACTGACACCTTTAGATTGGACTAGAAGTCTTTCTTTCAACCAGAAAAATGTGAGGATTCTGTGCAAACTTCTTCAATAGAGAGGATATTCTGTGGTCTAGTGAACACCAGCCTTGAACCGCTCAGCATTTTAAGTATCATAACCCCTACTAGATAAAGACTGCTGTCCACTTAAATTCCAGGCAAACTCGGGAAATCACTTCACAGATTTCATCTGTCTGGTTATCAGAAAGATCTACTCCCATTTTCCGTATAGAGAATATGAAACTCAAAGTGTAAAATATTAGTGTTTTAATACACTGGTCTAGAGGTATGGATTTTAAAGATGAATCGTAGAAGTTGTTTCTTGGTTTTTGCAAAATCACATGAAATTTTTGCTTTATCAAGCTGTAAAATGAAGAAAAAAGACTAGTCAGGGTATCACGGTGATAGCCAGAGACAATTGTATAATAAACGAAATTACTTTTATGCTGTAATACTCTTGGAGATCATTAATTAGATTTTCCTGTACTCATTTTTGTGGGTTAAGACATCTCTTTGTGTTGGGGAGGATGAAACAGGAAAGATTTGTGGGTATGATTGCCTGGCAAAAGATGCTGAGTATATGGAAACTATAAACCAGATAGAAATGAAAGCATACTTTGAGATACCAGGCCTTGGTTACTGAACAACTGGAAAACAATGGTATGGCCACTGAAGATAATCCCTTCTTGATTGAACAATACCCTCTGCTTGAAAACAGGTCCAAGGGTCAGAGCAGACCCTGCTAGCTTGGCAGAAGGGGTCCAAAGAGTAGTTTTAGAGTTTAAAATGTAACACAGTATAGTAATGCAATGGTTCTTATAGGCTGTATGTAAATGCTATAGGATTGTACTAGGTTGGTTGATGGAAATTAGAATATTCAACACAGAAAATGATTTATTGTATTGTAAAGAACTTCTAAGACACACTTTGTTCTCTTCACTCTCGACTTCTACACTCTTTACTCTCTTTCTCTTCAGCTCTCTCTCTCTCGATCTCCTTTACTTCTCTGGCCTGCTCCGAGCTGCGGCTGGCAGCTCTAAGCAGGCCCCCCGTACCCACGCCCTTCGTAATAAACCTCATGCTCTAAGACCTGACTTCAGAGATCTCTCGTCACCGTTTGTCCCGACCGTCCGAACACCAACCGAAGACTTCCTACATCTTTGATTCATCAAAGAAACAAAATACTTTCGCTTCTAAAATGAAGTCCTTTCTTAAAAAAATGCCAGCAACACTTGTAAGGCTTGATCCTTGTCCTGAATGGATTAAACGAATGAATGAATTAAGCACAAGTTGATTTTCTGTGCACCATAGAAAATACTGGTAAAAATGGAATGGTATTTTGCAGAACAGAGAAATGCTGTTACACATACATCACAAAGTGATACAGTGTTCACTATCTGTTCATAAATCATGGATTAATGTAATTTTGCACCATAATTACAGCACTGTACTTCAGAAAGGCACAATACTATGATAATTTAGACACTAGTTTAAGTAGTAAGAGCCCTGGCAAACTCTATAATTTTAGAGCATCAGGTCAACAAAAGCAAAAATGGCAAAAGATGATTTTAAGAAAGGTTTTGAAAAAACCTTAGTGGAATAGCTGTGAATCCAGATTTCATTTAATACAAACCACTAAAGCCTGAGGAGAAAGGGAGTTCCTCAGAATGGCCCTGGTTTTGGCACGAAGCTTGGTGTTTGAACAAGACAGCTGGAATATGTGTTTTCCTGTTACAAAAACTAAACTGGCATAAATTTTGAAGACAGAACAAAAACAGACACCACATTCAGGGTCTATATCTCAATGGGTGGGACAATGGAATCAGACAAGTGATCATTGTTTGAATCAATCTTTACAGTACATGGCAAACTGTGCCTGCGCATGAACAAATAAAGCAGAGTTAATGAAAAAATCTGCTTGCTAAAATCTTGGGTATTTTTTTTTCTTCCTTTTAGATGTATTTACCATTTAAAAGGGTCCTTTGTGCCATGTAACGTGGACGCACATGGAGGAGGAAAGCAAGCAATCTTAATTTGTTGCGGTAAAACAACTCTAAGAGTATGTCTGCTTCAAAAGCTAATGTCACTATTGGTAAGATTACTAACTATGGTAAGGATCCTTGGATTTATATGAGGAATACAGGACTGGAATCAGCAATATTTCCAAAAGTATATAATTATTTTTAGAGATGCTCCACACAACTCCAGTTCAAGAACCACTGGATTGCAAAACCTGAGTCTTCACTATGTTTTGGCATTCAAAGATACTAAGCACAAGCCTCCTGTGAAGATCCAGTGGCCACACTTGCTCACAGATTTTGTTGCTAAAAGTTTTTAAAAACAAGTAATGAATTAATAATATCACTACAGAGCATTCAATGTGTATCTTGTAGTTTGAAAAGATAGGAAAAGGTCAAAAGTTTTCAAAAAATCATAAATTTTCTACAAAGTTCTCTCTAAAATTAGCAACTTAATTTAGAAGCACAGAACAAATAACCGAATTACAGAAAGACATGTAACAGCTAGAAGTCATAAAGAATAAAAATAAAATACAAAGTCATAAAATCCATAGGATTCAAGGGAATGTCATGAAGCTGTGTCAGGGGAGATTTAGATTGGATATTAGGAAATGGTTCCTCACCCAGAGGGTGTTTGGGCCCTGGAACAGGCCCCCAAGGAAAGTGGTCACAGCACCAGCCTGACAGAGTTCAAGAAGCATTTGGAGAATGCTCTCAGGTACACGGTGTGACTCTTGGGGTTGTCCTGTGCAGGGCCAGAAGGTGGACTCAACTATCATTGTGGATCCCTTCTAAATCAGGACATTCTGTGATCGTATTCTGTGATTCTTTCCGTCTGAATTAACCGACAGAAATCCTACCTTGAAGTTAAATACATACATATGTATTATGTGTGATATGGATATGACATGATCTGACCTCATTACTCATCCCTTATTTCACAGGTAATTATTTATTACCTCTGAAAGTGTCTTCACCACACGTGCAGCTGTTTGGACAGGCTTCTTAAAGGCCAGATGCAGTGAGCCAACATCCAGCAACAGAACCACTCCAAGAGTCCTATAGTCCCAAAATTACTCTTTCAACTCAGCAAATCCACCAGTCTGGATATGCCTCATCTCTGTTTCCCATTTTACACAGTAAACGAACCCAGTTCTTACTGTGCTTGAGGCAGAGAGTATACTATATCTGAAATACTTTCCAAATACAGTCATCACCTCTTTGCAAAGAGAATTGTTCAGCTTCTGAGACAACTAAAACGCCCTGAATTACCTTCTCTGCCACCCTTGGCTTCTGTGTAAGAATAAGTAGGATTGACACAAAAAAACTCTGCTGGGCATTAATCCCCTGTTGACAGAACTGTCATACTCAGTCAAGTACATTTGATGCAGATAACGATTTAGGCTCTGTAAAATACCAGTGTTGATAGTTACAATTTTTAGCTGTCAGATTATATTCCTTTACCAACAGTCTGTTTTCTACTAAAAATGTTAACTGGTTCTCTGAATTTTAAAGAGAAAAAAGTGAAACAGGAAGATACCACGGACAAAGCTGTAATTACAGAAGGTCCTGGTGACAACAGCAAGCTCTGCAACCTTGTCCTTCTGGTTAACTACGATGTCAGCATCCGCTCAATGCTCAATGTTTATAGGGCTTTACTTCAAGGCCTATCATTTATTCTATATACTAACATCTAGAACTATAACCATGATATAACCTAGTCATTGGAAAAGGCCACAAACCCTGCTATGGTATGTCTCAATGCCAGTCTGCAGCTTTACTGCATCTGAGACAGACCCACAGAAAACACATGGGTTTTAAAATCAAGGAAAGTCAGAAAAGCACTGCTCACTGGAGGTGCTTTGAAGTAACTGATAGCTTTGTACTTCTTGTGTTGTGCACTTTAAAAAGTGTCTGCAAAGGATGTTAATTAGTTAACATCCATATCCACTCCATAGCAGGCAAGTCAGTCCTACTAGAGATATGTCTCATTTAGAATATTAAAATGTATGGACTGAGGCTTAGATGTTAGGTTTCGGTTCCTTTTTTTCCCACATGCAAAACCAGAAACAGATGTGGAATATCTGTTTATGATTTCTACTGCAGTGTATAGATCAGGAGGAGCTCCACTGAGTAAAGCCAGATTACATATAAATTATTTGCCTTGTAAATATTGCAGAGGATGTGGAATTAGAGCCCTGGAAGTTATTTCAGACCACAAGATCTCCCTCTCTCTCTAATGTCTCAATAACAAACCTCTCATATCTCTATTTCCAAAACGGAAGACATTATTCCCAGTCAGATCTAACCCTGCCCAGATCCAAACAAATGTTTTTTAAGCTTAAAAACTATGGCTTTTTTCTCCAAAGTCTCCTATGACTGTGTTATCTAGCCCATTGCTAGAGAAAATGGTATCTAAAAGAATAGTACTGGAAAGTCAAGTCCTTGCATTTGACAGAATATTTGCTTCTGCCCTTGAGATTCTTTCACTTCAGATCCCAGATCTTGAAGGTGCCATATTGTGACTTGCTCTACACTATAAACCAGCAAACCTCTAAATAAAGTAATATTTTAGCACCAGTGAATACACTGGAAAAACTCAGCACCAATAGATATGTTGTTCATATATAGGCTGATACGGGTACCATTTTTTAAAGTCTACGTATACTCTTAAATTAATGCATCAACACAGAACCATATCTCTGACTGGATCCTTCTGTGCATAGACAGGACATTTTTTTTCCTCCTATCTTTTGAAGTTTACACTTGAAATATTTTAAAACTCCCTTTTGAAATTTACACTTGAAATATTTTAAAACTATTATGTCAGGAGCAAAGACCTGAAAAGGCAGTTTCCCCTCTGGTGTTTCCCATTCGATACTTGGCCGGGCAGCCAGAGGAAAGGTGCTCGGGCTGCCTTGCACAGCCCTCTGCGTGTTACCTGCGCTGAGAGCCACCCCTGGAGGGGGTTCCACAGGCGGAATGTCTGAACACAAACTGAGGCCGCCGTGCAAGCGGACCCTCGGCCGGCGCTGCTCCCGCACCCGGGGCGGCGGCTGTGGGGCAGCGGCGATTCCAGGGGCTGTATGGGCTGTGGGGGTTCCGCGGGGGCTGCGGGGGTTCCGCGGGGGCTGTGGGGCAGCGGCGATTCCAGGGGCTGTATGGGCCGCGGGGGTTCCGCGGGGGCTGNCGGTGCGCGGGCGCCCTCTGCTGTCCCGCCGCGGCAGCGCCCCCGGCCGCGCCCGCGGAGGCGGGTCCGGAGCTGCTGCTCCGCGGAGGGCCCGGGAGCGGCGAGACCCGGGACACGGGCGGGAAGACACGGCACGGGCCAGCCAGGAGCGGGGCCGTCGGGGCAGTCGGCAGTTGGCAAACAAAGACTACCAGGACCTACCAGATAAACTACATATTTTACTCTTCAAATTAAAGGGTAAAGCTCTTGTAAATAAGGGGTGAGAATGCCACTGCAGTGTTAAAAAAAATGCCTGGGCGCACCAGTGCGCACGGACATCCTTCTGCCCGCTCAGCGGTACCGCCAGGGCGGCCCCGCAGCGCCGGAGCTGCAGCGGGCGCGGGCAGCGAGCGCGGCCCCGCCGGGCAGCGGCACGGCTGTCTCTGCTCTCTTACCTTGCAGGTGAGTGCATCAGCCTCAAAACATGAAATTCGAGCAGTAAAAATATTCAAGCAATCAGGTCGTCTAGGTCTTCTGCTTCTTCCGCACCAGAAAGTAGGGAATACAAGACACCACATTTCGTCTTAACCGGGCCAAACCAAACCCGGGCTGGCAGTGCCGCTCCTGCACGTCCCTGACTGCCAGAGAGATGCTGGCTTTCTCTCTGCCCTTGGTCCGGCAAGTCATCCGGGGCAACTGCCAGGACTCGAGTTCCGGCAGTCTGTTGTTTTCATGTTTTCTCCTTTTCTTAATCTTGATAAAGGGACCAGACAAGCAGAATGGTTATGGTAAATAAATTTTTGTTTATAACTCTGTCCACTTCAGTGAGGTGGTGATAGTAGGTGGACAGTATCCTGTGCTAAATGAGTATAGAATGAAAATAAACAGCCTACAACCTTCAACCCAGTTTTAAGAACAAGAATACTTACGAGACTATGACATTTATGAACCCAAAGAATATTTATGACATTAACGAAAATCAACAGGTCACTTTAGGAAGGCTGTATCTGGGCAGTGAAAATCCTGGAACTCTTGAAAAAGAGAACCAAATTCTTTCATTGCATCAATTGTCTTAAATAAACAGTATACTAAAATGAGGCTTCATATTAAACACCATCATTTTAATGGTTTTCAACAGAAGGAAATGGAAAACATTGGTGAAATTAACCTGACAGATGAGGTAGCAGAGCTGCAATTTTAAAAGTAATATCCTTCCACAAGATCCAAGAAAAATGAAACAGTCCTGTGTTTTTCTGTAGGCTCCTTATTTTATTTTCTGTTGCTTTGACTGGCAAGCCCAAATATTTTAGCATGAATTTTATTACTGAGGAAAACAACATGATTATTTAATGAAGATTACATTGGAGATGCAACTCATACCTCTAATAGCATATTAACTTGAAAAAAAAGTTTATCCAGCTGTTCTTATTAAAAGCTCAGTAGGTCAACAAGAAAATTATAGCTATGTTTTTTCTCAGTGGTTTTTTTTTTTTTTTAATTAGCATTCACAGAAATTAGAATTTCTGGAAAGTATTTTACCTTTACTAAATCTAAAATTTGTGATGAAGATTCCAGTGAAAAAATGTAGACACTAGTCAGGAATATATTCTACTTCAACTATATCTGTGTCACTATTTTACCATTTTCTCTATTAATGGTTATTGTGGTGTGAAATGTCATTGGATCCCATGAACTAAATACTGGTGACAAAAAGGAAAGGAAATTACAGAAATGTGTATTTCTGGTTTGTATTTGGGTTTTTGAAAATATTTTCCTCCTGAATTCACTGAGTGAATTCACACACTTGTTCTTTACATTCCGAGTAACTTTACTTACATTTCAGTCTACCAGAAGGACTGAATTGCAAATTTAGTCCAAACCTCTGAATGACCCTTTTTAAAATACCAATCTGCTAAACGGTGTCACAGACTCGCCTGGAGGTTGCCATCAAGGATAGCAAATCTCTTGGGAAGCCTGAAATGCAGGACACTTGCCAGAGTAAATACTATTTAAGATTCTTCTGATTTGTGTAAATGCAATGATCATTAGAGCAGTTTCAGGGATAGTTATTAAAAAAGAAGGAGTGAACACTAAGAGGACCCTATTTGTTCCCTGACAGTGTTATCTGGAGTTACGTAAACACCAGAGCGTGGTTCCATCAATAACTTGATTGTTACAGACAGGGAGAAAAAAAGACTTGGTTTTCTTTCCTATGTAGTCATAGCATAGAAAAGAACTTGATTATTTCTTCAGAGTGGATGCAGTTCTTTACCCCTACTAAAATCAGCAATGCAAATGTTTGCTACAAAGGAAATGTGTTATGGGGTTTTACAATAGCTGCCCACTTCTAATTTGACAGAAATAAAATTATTATAATCCCATGTAAACAGCCTTTCAGTCGTATGTCATATTCTAGTTAAGGCTGACCAGGACAGAATTTGATCTGTGAGAGCAATGTAGCTGGCAGAACTGTCCCAAGAATAATCAATAAGGATTTATGCTTAAAAATAAATGGGGTAAATGTCATCTGCTAGGAAACACAACTGAGAAAAAGTAAGTACAGGAAATACCTGAACTGCACATCCCATGTGACAAAAGAGCAACATTACAGAATGTTTTTCTTGGCCTTCACTAAACAGATGCTTTCTCCAAAAGATGTTCCTTAATTAAAAGAAAAATACCAGTATTTCCTTGATTTAAAAGAAAATAAATCATAACTGATACACTATAGACTACTTGTTTTCAGTTTTGAATCATCTACTTCATGCATGTAGACAACATGGTCCTCTTAACCAGTACTGTAAAGCTCCTTAGCATCAAGAATATGGCATCAAAGAGCAACTTCACTAACCTTAGAGGCTTTTTGGTCCATGTTTCTGATTTAGGCTGAAGTTGTTTAGCGAATATTGAAATTTTGTGGGCTCTGCTCAAAGAGAACATAACATTATGCATCCCACACACAGGGATTCATGCAAAAATAGATATGGTTACTTCGAACTGCAATAAACATAAATACTTCAATTCCAAACATTACAGAACAGAATTAAGTACTTGTGCTCACACTTTCAACAGGAAAAGAAGAAATAATCACAGTTTACAGGAGGGTCTCTTTGCACCTGCAGTTCAGTTGCTGCAGTCCATCATCTCCATTACCTTTGAAAGTACACTATTTAAAAAATGTTGAGCCACACTTACCAAGAACTCTGAGTGCTTCCTGTGCTGTCTCCTTGCCTCAGTCTCAACCAGGGCTGGAATCTAATAACTCGGAACTAGTGATTTCCTGGCAGAATATTATATTTCAGCTTACAATCATTCTTTCTGGGAATTGAGGTAGTGCTGTGGAGAGTGCTGAATCCCTAACTGTACAGGATGGATTAGATTTACTCTAATCCAATGTTTAAAAACAATATTTACCTTACTTTAGTGGAATTTTAGCCATTTCCTTTATTAGTTTGATAATGCTTCAGAGATAGTTCTAAACCTGGATGGGAAGGAAGAAAAAAAAGTCCCAGGGAAAATTAGAGTAGTCTATATAAACATGACTTTTTCCAGCATTCTGATATATGCATGTTTATATTTATATATGTATAGAACATACAATCTACTATGAAGAAGTAGTTTACTGCAAATATTTATAGAAAGTGTTGGCACCAGGGATTGCATACTATTTGACATATTCTGTTCTCATTATTGAAAAAGTATTGGTGCTTTCTAATGTACTGTTGATAAGAAGGCAACCACGACATTAATCTTCCAGGGTTTAGCACTCCAAATCTCCTTCACAAGAGACAACACAAAATGCATTCATATTTTTTGTATTCTTATAATAGGTTGATGTATATCTAGCAAGCACCAACTTATTTTCACCAGTCCTGAAATTGCTTGACTGGATGCAGCTTGGAGATTTGTGAATACCACTGGAAGGATCGAAGTTTGTTGTCACCATGTCTGGTTAACACAGGCAATTATTAAAAGGAAAGAGAAAACTATTTGTGCCAGAACTTGGACCCTTTAATAACTCAGAGTTCTATGTTTAGAACAGAACAAGGAATTACAACACACAATATTTTGAGGCTTTATTTCCAGTCATTTTATTCCGTTCAGGATTTCAAATAGAAATCCTAAGCTGCCACAGGTTTTGTTTTTGCGTGAACAGTTCTTCCATAAACAGGGCAGAAATTACTTTCAGACAGGAATCATTATTTAAATAACACATTATTTCACCCAGTTACAAATACACTGGCAGAGCAAGAAAATTAAACTGGGGAGGGGGGGGCGGGGGGGAAGACTTGGCATATTTCACCAGTTCAAAGGATTGTGAAATAAAGTTCTAGAGGATCTGCAAACCCAAAACAACACAAAGGTCGCTTATCCATAGCTATTTATTCTGCTATGCTTAATGACAAGTTTTGCAAGCAAACCATTTGATAAGAGTTTCATTCTGAAATGAAAATAACAATAGTAAAACTCAGCAGTTATAGAAAATCATATATGTTTAAAGAGATATAAAATTTAAGTGATGAGGTTTTCTCCTCAAAGAAAAAAACCCTTCTAATTGCTACAGAATGGAAAAGAGAGGCTGCTCAAAGTACTTGGGGTGATTCAAGTTCCCACCTTTCTCAGGGGTAAAAAAGAGTTCACATCATTCCTCAAAATCCAGAGAATCATATAATCACTCTTAGGTCTCTGTCCAGCCTGGGATTCATTTGTTCTTGGCTCCTTGTTTTTAGGACGCTCACTTCTCTTCTGCAAGAGGGAAAATTAGATCCACCTTCATCCCTGTAATGCTTACTGGCCTGAATCCCCACATTATCCCTTTGATCTCACACTTAAAGCCTCTTTGAGGCAGTTCCCAGCCTGTCCATGCATTTCTGTGGCCAGTATTCTTTCATAACACCTGTTTTTGGTAATCACCTTGAGTAAAGTTGAGGACATAATTAGGTTCTCCATGGAACCTGATATGCAGAAGATCTATGTACCCCCTTACCAGGATGGAAGAGTAATTCTGAAATTAAAATAGTCAGGGTCTCTGGGGTTTTAAAAAATGTGGACTTTGCCTAAATTTTCTATTCAGCCACAACTTTCACAAGACATTAAATAGCAGTAGGTCCACCAAAAGCATGTTTATATCTTCTATATAAAGAAGCGAAGACCTTCAGAAGACCTCTGAAGTGAAAGTAGAAGACTTAAGTCATCAAAATTCTTTCCAGTTAGTTAGGAAGTTTTATTCTTATACAGACTTCAATATTACCAATACTAGAGAGCTCTAGAAGATACAGGAATTAAGGAATACCATCAAGGAACTAAAGCCATACTTCTCAGCTCTTCAAGATTTGTAATAAATCTTAACAGTATTAAAGCTCAGGGGAAATTATATTTCATTTCCTTTTGTTCATTATCTTTTTTTTTAAGATTCCATGGAAAGTTATGGGAGACTCATCCCGACTTTTGGAGACCCAGTCTATCATAAATCCTTAAACCTACATGTTAGTCTTTTTAACAGACTTGCTTTCATTCTTCTTGTGCTTCAGCATTTCCTGAGACCATCAGAGACCACAGGTGGAGTGTTTAAATAAAGCAAGAAAGAGTTTTCTACTGATGAGATGTCCAGACAGACATGAGTAAAGAGATGAGCAGCTACCCACATCCTAGGTATGAAGTTCCATTGTTATATTACCCGGCACAGGGGAAGTTCATCCAATTTGTTTAATTAATTTTAGTACTGACATTTCATGCTAATTATTTTTCCCTGCCTCAGTATATTGTGACCTGAGGGTTTTCTTAAGAGAAAATAATCATTAGAATACCCTCAGTAATAGTCTAGGGAAAAAAGGAAAAAAAAATAAAATTGAGAAACAAGTTCTATATTGTTTCACTATATTGTTTCACCAACATTCATTTTTCTTTAAACTTTTGGACATTAGGCACTGTCTTTATTTTAAATTAACTGCATTTAACTGTCAGCTAAGAGTAACTGTAGGCACATTGTATCTTCTGTGGTGATTGCCCATAAGAGAGTGGAACAACCGGATGAAGGAATGGGTCACTCAGCCTTCTTTGACCAAAGTATCTACCCAAATATTAAAACTAGCCCTTCTTTATATTGAAGGTGGCAGAGCACTGAACAGGCTGCCCAGAGAGGTCATGGAGTCTCCCTGTCTGGAGACGTACAAAACCCACCTGGACACGTTCCTGTGTTACCTGCCCTAGGTGACCCTGCCTTGGCAGCAGGATTGGACTTGATGATCTTCAGAGGTCCCTTCCAAACCTGACTACTCTGTGATTATGCAGTATTTGAAATACAAGTGTACATTTTTTCTGTCTCACAGGTTTTTCTCCCTTAGTTCCAGTGCATATATGTCTTTCAAAGCATCTGGAAGGCTGAGAAACAGCTGACAAAGTGAGTTTTCTTTTCTGCATAAAATATTTAAGAAAAACTAGTTTAGTTTCCATTTACTTTCTTCATGCAAAGCAAAGATAGATAACCATCCTTCAGAAAAATTCCAGCTGTGTTAGTTTGAAGGTCATCTTTCGAAAAGTATGTGTAGTATGTATCTTGTATGCTTCTATACACAATTATTACTTTCCTTGGTTTTGTTAGCATGTCCTAACTATCAACCGCAACTCCTGTTTTGCTTGGCAAGCCTCCCAACAGTCAACAGATGTTCTCTCCCTCCTATTTCTTCCCTGAGCAAATGACTTCCAAATGATATCATCTCTCCTTGAACATAGGGTGACTCCTTTTGTCCCAGGGTTCCCTTCTGAGCCCTGGTGTTTAAAAACTTGGTAAACAAAAAGGACCCCTTTTCTGAGACGGTGCAAACGTTGTGTCTACAAAATTATACTGTGGAGCACCAAGGCCAACAGACAGTATAGCCAACCAGGCTTACCCCTAAAGTGTTGGAAGACAAGTGTCTTAGTTATGAAAATCTGTGATTCATAATGGGTTTGCCTGGCATGCTTCTCTGCCCAATAAAATAGATTCGGTTTACCTGCTGGAAAGCTTTATTTGGTAAGTGATTTGGTGCTTGCCATATACTGTCTTACAACTGCCAATAAGAACTACTAAGATTCAAAGAATATGCATAGATTATCTGATGCTACTTCCTTTTGTAATTTCTTTAGTGGAGGCAACATATGAGATGGAAAGAAAATCAAGAATTCTCATGCTTGGGCTGAGTTGAAATATCACAGTTAAATCAGCTAGCTTTTTCATTCTAAAGGTCTAAAAATAAAGCAGGTATTTTTCAGAGTCAACCTTCTAGAACAGACAAAAAAAAATCAAGAGAGGGTATTTTTCAGCTAGCACTTATTACTGTTAAGAATCCTGGACATCTTTTAAGATGAGCTCTCTTTATTCACCTGGAAATCTCAGTTAGTTAAAAGTATAGTTTTGCAATCTCTACATTTGAAATATGTGTTTGATAAAGTACAGTAGATATACTTACAGGAAAGGAAATAATTATTAGCATTTGAAAAGCACATATTTCAATGTACAGTTGAACAATAACCTTCTCAGTTGGGTAGAGCATGGTGCTAATAATGGCAAGGTCATGGATTTGATGCCCATATGGGCCATTCACTTAACAGCTGGGCTCTGTGATCCCTCTGGGTCCCTTCCAGCTCAGGATATTCTGTGAGTTCTGTGATTTCTGTGACTTCTCTCTCTCCAAGCAATTTGCAGTTCTGAAAACGTGATCTACAAAATGAGCACACAGGAGGAAGGAATTAGTGAAGAAAGCAGGATTCTGTATATCTTGTATCTTACTCTCCTAGTTTTCAGCACAGAGAGTTATGGCTGTTCAAACCAGAATATTCCATTCTCTTACATAAAGTTACTCTTCCAGGCCACCTGGTGTTAGCAGGACTTCTTATAACCCCTCTCAGAACTGCCCTCTCCCTGTGCAACATGCATCTTCTGGCCTGGAGGTCCAAGTGTTCAATACAAAGCTTAGAGAAGATGAAGAGACATCATTCTTCAAGGATTTTCCATTGCCTGAGATTGTCTGCAATGGTGCAATGCTACCATTTCAACTGGTAGGGTCTTTCTGTCTCTGAAGAGCTGCTGTTCGCTGAATACAAAACCAATCTCTAGCAGCTACACTATGTAACATTATATTTGACTTTATTATTAAAAACCTGTACTGACATTGGTAAATCCTGGCCACAGCTCTGTGAATGACTGACACATTATGAAGCCAGGAAAAGGTGCAGAAAAATTTAAAAATTACTTACCCAGACCACTTAGACAGACAGCATTTCAAATTCAAAATAAGAAGCAGAAATTCCTGGATGTCAACTGCATCAACTACAGATTCTCTACAAATAATACATACAAAATCCAAAGGCAAAAGTAAACTTTTAAAAAATGTGTGTTATTATAATGTATTCAGTGGGCATCCATACATTTCAATTTTTCTCAGGGGGCTTTTTGATGTTGGTAAAAATTCAGTCCATCCAGATGAAATCCTGTATCTGCAGGAGCAAATATAAAAATATATGTCACCTATCAGAGAGTAATCTGCTCATTGATAATTTCTGGCCCTAAGAAATGTAGTCATTTCTGAAAGCAGGTAAAGTTCTGACACATAGGTATGTTCAAGGAGAATCTGATAGGAAAGTAAGCTTCCTACAGGAAATATTGTATAATCAGCAAGTGGAGAGCTGAGAGGCAATTACATAATTCAGATCAATAGAGACTTACTGTAGGCTCAGGAACAGCAGGTTTTCTAAGACAGCAAAGTCTGGGTTGTTATCAGTAACCTTGGCCTGGTTGCTTCCTTTACTCATACCTAAGGTGTGGAAAACCAGTCTGGGAGCTTCCAAACCAGTGTTGGTTTGGCAAAAGCTCATTCTGTGGCGTGGAGTGGTCCCCACAAAGAGCAGCTGTCTCACCATCCTTCCCGTGGCAGTAGGAGCAGCAATCCCTACTGTCCAAGGTCTTTCCCTGTAACAGACTTCCTGGACATCTGTCCCCACACTTCCTGTGGCAGGACCCTCCCCTGAGACAGCAAAATTCATGTTCTTCTACATTGCTGAGAAGCACTGGGCCAGTTCTGGTTAGGAATCACAGTTTTTAATGACCACTAAGTGGTTACTTTAAAAATCATTACTATTACAAAGGGCCTATATTTTTAATCCTAAAGGCACCAATGTAAGGAAAACCACAAGCTGCCAAGGCTTAGTAGATAATAAGCTGATCAGCTTCACTGACTGTCTCCACCTTTCACTATGGTTGAAATCTTAGACTCCAGCTTTACTGCTCTTCAGGGCTCTCTGACACATCTTAGAGATCTGTGTCAAAATTAAACAAAAAAACTTGTGAGCATGGACCACCTACGCAGAGTTAAACCATTTGAAATTAAGTACTCCTCTGATGATGCAGTGTTAAAATCCTTACTGTTAATACAGTTTAGTTTCTTCTGGATTGCAAATTCTCATTTTTCTTTAGCATATAAAGCTAAATCCCAGAATGAGTCAAGCTATTTTTCACTATAAGCAATAGTTCTTTCATTCGATATACACTAGGAATCATCTCTCGGCAAGATTTTCCCCCATCATTAGGTTTTGTTCTCATAACAGAGTTGTTGGATTTGAAACAAAAATGTGGTTCTCTAACCACAAAAATCCAACAAGGAGCGCAAAGTAAAAGAATCCTTAAAAGGCTCCTGTTTTTGGTTTTGATTTTAAATATAGTATTAGTAAAGCACTTTTAAAATTAGATATGTCAGAAATCTACAAACAGAGCACCTAATATAAATGGAATGCAGCTTAAAATGACAAGTCTTCCTATGCAGGCTTCATATGCAGCTACTTTGGAAGTATCATTTTGAATGTCAAAAATACAAGAATGAGGAGACAAGATATATATCCCTATTCCTTCCCATCTCCTCTTTGTAGAAAGTGCTGGCATAACCCTTCAAAGCTTTGGTGTATTCAGAAGAATTTCTTACCTTCATATCCATTAAAGGAACTGCAAATTTTACTAAAGTTTTGAACTAACATCTTTAATAAAATAATGCATCTCAATAAAATGAAATTACCATCCTTCTAAAGATACATTACATATTTTATTGTGACTGATCCAGAATTAAAGTATAAAACCCCCTGCACAATAGTTTTTAAATATGAGGTTAGGGTTCCTGTGGTGCTTCCTCAACTGTTTGTTGTGAACAGGAAGTGTTACCACTTTCTCAGTCACTAAATTACATTGAATTGCCATTGTGCCTGATAATCTATTGGCATAAGTTTCATTATGTTACATTTTAGAAGAAAATAGATTACTGAGAAAGTCACGATGTTTTCTACAAATGCATTTTTGATAAATGTTTTCTGGCAAATCAAATGAAAATCCCAGGAATTTTGTTAGCTTCTTTTCATTCCATGACATTCAAAGATTGCTTTCTAATCATCTGGGACATTTCCAAAAAGTGCATAGTCACACAAATCCATATTTCTGAGCTCACTGACTTTAATAGAGCTATACAAAAGAAAAAAATAGCCTCTTTTTGCTAATAAAATGCTGGCAGATCAAAGGAGTCATATGAAGTCAAAAAATCACTGATTCAAACTGTACCCTACAGTCTGAAGTTGTCCTCTGCAGTGTTTTCCTGATCTACTTGGCCAACAAGCATGAAATAGTGAAAGACTTGTGGGACAGTCATGACTATATCATAACACCCCCATTCCACAGAAAATGCATCTCATTCATTGAAGAAAACCAGGAATACAGCTAGGCTCAGAATTTGCTATGTATAACAAACAAAAATGGTCCTGAAAAGATGCATTGATAATTGTGACAAAAAAATATTTAAATATATCGTTGCTGTTGTGCCGGATACATGCTCCATTTAGTTTTTTCTCAGACAGAGGTTTTCTTAGTTAGAAGATTCCATTGCCCACATAACTGCTTTATTTCTTCCAGTTTCTGCCTCTCATAGGCTATCTAAAATGCAGAGCAATGGCACTCTGCCTTGCATCTCAGCATATCACTTCCCCATCTGTCCAAATCAGGTGCCTGTCCAGACTGAAATGAAGCTTTTCTCTGTTGCACATCTAGACTTAATTCTGAAGAAAATCCAAGGCTGTGAATAATGGGATGTGCAACTGCATCTGACCGCAGCACAGAATCAAAATGCTGCTTAGGCATGTGTCCATCACCAGCCTAATGTGTGGCAGGAAGTCCTGGACCTCTTTCACAGTGCCTCTGTAGCTGCTGTCTCCTACAGATGCCTCTAGCAGAGGTCAGACAGATCCTGTCAGATCCTGTTCTGGAGGCCATTTGTCACAATCCCCTCAAATCTTGCCAGCGATACAAATTCAACTACCACCCACAGTGCCATTAATTGCCCTTTTTGTTATTAAAACCAAGCATTGAGCTTTCTCTCTAATAGGTAGTCTTGGCTATTGAATCAAGTTCACCATGATTGAACCAGTTCTGAATAATCTTTCACCATGTTCTCACTGCAGACAAATGCTATTTCATGTCTGATTAAGATGCCCAGATTAGACTTCACCTTTCTTGACGTGACTAGAATTTTTGCAGTTTAATAACTGCTATCAGAAATTAATAAGTCTTTTCTTTTTTCTGGATCTAGAATAATTCTGCTTCCAAATTATTTATAGGTTACTTAATCTATTTATTCATTCTCTGAAAAAAAATTTTTGCTTGTTCATAAAAGTACCAGCAGCTTCATTGTATGCTCCATAGTTCTCAAATTGTGAGATATATAGTAAAAAATAGTTCTGTAGTTAAGAATATAGAACAACCAAACAACAGCACTCCTGAACTGTCCTAGATTTTTTTTAATCAGAAATTTATTATGATTTTGTCAATGAGATTTGGAACTCACTTTCCTGGCCAGTCTGTTCTTGAATCTTACATTGTTCACCTACAGGCTTTGAAATCTCACAAAATGCATTGGCTTATATCTGATGCCATGTCTGACATTTTTCATAATAATTTCTCATTTCATGTCATCATCATCACTTCTGCTGTAGAAACAACTGGAGGAACAACTAAGCAAGGTTAGAAGACATTTAAGCAAACAGTCCAATGTACACTTTAACTAGACACACTACCCTAGAAAAGGGAACAAAATTGGAGAGTTACATGTATACATCTCAGCAACAACAAGAACACCAAAAGACATCAATGACAGAGGCAGATTTACACAACTTTCTCTGTCTACTCCCATAATCAGTCTACTTCCATGAGCACTTCCAGGACGGAACTTCAACATCTACAGAAACTGCAGATTTGGAAATACCCAATGATAGTCTCTACAACAGAAGCATCTAGGCAAAGTTCAGGGCCAAACAGCTCAGCACGAGTCAGTCCAAAATTGAATCTTTGACCCCTTCCACACGAGTATACAAATATACAGCTGTCAAGATTATTATCTACTCTCTTTACCTTTCTACATTTCACAGTTTTAGAACACATTTGGTTTCTTGGAAAGCATCTTACTGAATATCTACATCATAAACAAACCTGAAGAAAATGTAAGGCTTAGTTTTATTTTTAGGGACAGCCAATAGAAAGCATACAAATATGCTTTCTTCAGTATTGACGCGGGTGCATAAACTCAGGGAACAAAAAGTGTAAGAAATTTTCCAGATGGACCAAAACACCCTGTTACTTGTTTAGAATCTCACAACACAAACACTTCAGGTCTAACAGCTGCCAGAATGGGTGTGTTTGTGTGTGGTGCACGCATATGTGTGTGTATCTCTCTTTTTCTTGCTCTGTCTTTTCCTATTTTTGTAGAGTCTGCTCTCTGGCTTTACTTTTTTACGGCAGTTTTTGCCAATCCAAAATATGTAGACACTAAGTTAAATCACTCATTTTGTTTATGTGGCAACAAGTTCAGACTTCTTGCCGAAAAATGTTCTTGGCTTTGGACAAAGCAGGCTTTGAGATGCTTCCATCTGTTTTGAATACACCACAAATCGTAGTATGGAAACCATTGCCCTCAACTGGTAGCCAATTTGCTGAAGAAACCTATATTAAAAAAAATAAATATGATTCATCTGCAGACTGTTTTCATATTTTTATATCATTTAATTTCAAAGGAATCCAATCCTTATATGGAAGAACTTTAAATACTTGTGAATTTTCTTGCTGGGAAGAGGGTCAATTAAGTAACAAAAATCAGTTCTTTTAAATTCATAAATTGGTATTATCAGTGGGGGGAAAAGGTTTAGGCTCTTTATGTTCTTATGTAGTATTTTTCATAATAAGGCCTGAGCATTGTTGTAAAGGTAAGCTTTCAATCTCTCAGCAGTTTCGCTTCTTTGTATGTTCTACTACTGCTTGGAGAATTTGAGAGAAATTGTGAGTCAACAGTATACACAGTCTTGGAAAAAGGAAGATATTCTCTGCTTTGCCTTTTGTCTGTTGTGGCAATCTCAGCACATCTTTTTACTCTTCCTCTTTTCTCACTCCCATTTTGACTTCCACTGCTAGTTTTGGAAAGGGACAAGGGTTTCTTTAGCAACATGTATAGACAGCACCAGCAATAAGGACTCCCAAACAAAACTGTTTTCAAACACAGCTCCTTTGGACTCCAGATTATTATCATAGAATCATAGAATATCTCAAGTGGGAAGGGACCCATAAAGATCATCAAGTCAAATTCTCTGTTCCTCACAGGGAGTTCCATCTTTCAAGACAGTCAGCAAAATGTGATTTGTGTATACTTGTGTGTGATTTTACATGAAAACTAACCACAGGATTTACTCAAGATATCAGAGTAGACAGAGGAGTAAAAACAGAAAAGACACATCTTTTCAAGTATATCTTGCAACCCACAGCACGGGTGCCCACATTCTGCTTCTAAAATCAAGCATAGCATGAGA
The DNA here is from genome assembly GCA_013397755.1 of Cnemophilus loriae. Lineage (NCBI taxonomy): Eukaryota > Metazoa > Chordata > Aves > Passeriformes > Corvidae > Cnemophilus > Cnemophilus loriae. Next base: position 1,106,936 of record VZTF01002621.1, on the reverse strand, counting down.
ATGTACTCTAATTTATCTACATTATGCAAAACTGAGTCTTTCTGTTAGGTTTTTTTGTCGTGTGTCCCCTTCCAGGTACGGTCTGTTTTCAGAGGTACAGCAAACTAAAAATATACAAAGTCCAGAAGTCAAGAGCCAGAAGCAAGGGATTCCATGACTGTTGTGGTAAATTGCCTGTGATCAAATGTCATGGCTCATGGCTGTGTTCCAAATTTATTGCAGAAGAACCTGGCTTAGGAGAGCCAATGATGGAGAAGGCACCTCATACTGCAACATCTAATAGTAATTCCTAATTTTACTCCAAGGCAGATGTTATATAAATGATTCAACTGAGCTTGAGAATGTCCTGAAGTTTGACCCTTTCAACAGAGCCACAGTCCAACTGCACTGTTGAAAAAACTAAGCTGCAAGCAAAGGCTGATTTGTAACAGAGCTGTTAATAAGTACAAAACATTGGTTTCCGTATGCAAGATTTAAAATATACCAGGAGAAAATCACTGGAACAAGGATCTTTACTATAGGCTTGCAGTCATTATCAGTCATCTCTGTCAGACATTATGTTATCCTCCATTCTTTTACACTTAGCCAAAATTTAGAATTATATGAGGACTGCGCGTATTCAGTAAAGAGGAAACAAAATCCTGTCCCTTCATTTGAAATAATTTTTGCATGTTTTAATGCAAAGATTCCCTCTTATTCTATCTACATGTTTTTTATGGTTGCAGATGTTGCAGAGTATAACCTCAGATAATGCAGAAGTAATATGTAAAGGTATGCAAAATTAAATCAAATCTTTGAGGTGCTAATGCTAAGAATTGACCTGTGATGCTAACTTTCTACTCTTTTCCGTGTTTCTACTTCTTCATGTCTCCCACTGTTGCCTGAACAAAAACTCTGAGAGGCAAGAGGCAGCTTTGCTCTGCACCTTGGCTGGAGCTGTTCCTCCCCTCAGCAGAGTGCGCGACAGGAGGATGCTGCTGCATGTGCGGAACAAGTGGCAATCTGCTGTGAGGAGCACAAGGTAGATACCAGTTGCATACTCTAAAGAAATAAAGGAGAAAATATCTCATTTCCTCTGCCACGTGTGTGCCAATCTACCCTTGAAAGAACAGACCCAAGGAATGTTAGGATAAGAATTCGATCCCATTCACAAACCCTCATCATATCTTTCACTCTTTGGGCAAAATATTTGTTAGTATTCAACACTTGTTGATCCTTTCTGATATCAATATTATTACAAATTTAACGGATGAGATCTTTCATTGTTAATCTGCCAGTGCTATTACAGTTTGCTCCCTGGGTGGGGACTTGGTTCTCTTTCACTTTCCAATCAATTACACTTTAAAAAAAATATTTTTTGTAATTTCATCCAAGGACAATAGCTCATACCTTATTAGCACCCAAACCATGAAGAAAGGAACCAGCAATTAAACCATTAAACCCTCTCACTTCTCTAAATTTGAATAGTATGGGTTAGAGAGACCAGAAGGTATTCCCATATAATGAACTGATTCATTGACTCCCTTATTTTGGACAATGAACATCACATATATAAACTTTATACAGTTTTAATCATAGCTCAAACCCTTTGCCTCTGTTACGATTGGTACAGAATGACCTTACATCAGTAACTTCTCATCATAGTAAATCTCATGCAAATAGAGACTTTCAAATGACTTCTCCATATGCTGCAATTTACACTTCATCATCTCTGACTATTCCTCAACAAACATCACTGCTTAAATCTCCAATTAGATACATCAAAGAAAGTATCTTTCTGCTATATTCCTAAATTTTTATTAACTTGATGAAATCCTTGGAATCTCTAACTTTACTGAGTCATTGCTCCAGTTTGGCAGAGTCAGCTGGATCTAGTAGTCTGAATCAGGAGCAGGCTGAGGCTATGGTGTTTACAATTATATCCTTATAAGGCATCTTAATTCACTTCCAATCATTGCTTTTTCTATAAAGCTTTCATATTTCAGTGAATTATTTATGCCATCAAACCAAGCACTCTTGTTGCTGATAGTTATCACAATGTTATTAGGTAAGAAATAACATCTGAGATCACGACTTCTATGTGCCTCCACAGAGTGAGAAGTGAAGAATCCCTCTGTTCTTCCCCATAAGCAGACAGCTGGAATACTAATGACAGTATAGGCTGAGCACAATGTACAAGGAAAGCCCAGCCCCTGGGCTTTCAGCAAGCTGTCAGCTTGTGCTCACTCACACAGTGCTCCTCCACAAACCTGTTTTACAACATGTACCCTTCACCCAAACATTCTGAATATCAGAAGGCAACAGTTTTTTCATCCTGAAGTTCTGAACTGTAATATAAGTGAGAGAGGGGAAAACCTGAAAGAAAAAGCCCAGGTTAAAGGAGGGCCTGTCCTCCCAGTGGCTGGAGCAGAGCATGCTTTCACCAGGTAACACTTGGCACAAGCATGGCTGTGACTTTTCCTCTCCTTGTTCAGGCAAACACACTTTCACCACATTCTCCTAGCAATCCCTCTAATCACATCTAGATCAAAAATTTAATAAATATGCTTATTTTTCTCCTATGATCTGCTGCTGCTCAGTGCGCAAAGATCAAGTGTAGACTAGGACAAACAGGGGTTTTTGTGTCTGTACACTATGTGCACACAGAGTTCTCTCTGATCAGGGCCTGGAACCACTGCAACACAAATGACATATCAGGATATTGGAAAGTGATAGCAGCACCCAGCCATATCTGTCTGCTAACCCAATATGCCACATGGGTACCTACAGTGACTTTCTGAGCTTTGCCTCAGAAAAGTCTACTATCTAGACACAAGAGTAAGCTGCACCATAATAAGTAAGTACCATATTTACTTAACGTAAATCCTACCTTTTGTTCTGATCTGTCCACATCTTCAGGTTGAAATACTAGCCAGGCAGCGGTATTTAGAAGTGTATATATGTCTACAACTCAGTTTTCATACAGACAGAATATTAATATAAATTTCAGTGAGAGGAGGAAGGTTTAATTTTGAGTGGTAATTTTATAATCAGACAAAATATTCAAAATGCTGAACTATCTAACTGTTTTTAACAAGCAGTTCATCAGAACTGACTGAGAAAAGGCAATAATGTCAAATTTAAATCACAAAAACTGTCAATAGGGTTTTTCAAGTAGTTCTAATAAAAGCATTCTGGCTGCCCTTTTTCTTCACTAATGTGCCGTTCCTGTGAATTCAGTTTGCTTTGCGTGCTTTGTTCTCTTTTCCTACAGCAACACCTACTGTTAAAAATGCAACTGGAATTTTCAATTACAAGTCCACGAGGTTATTTTTAAGTAACCACTAACAGCTCAAACTTTCAAAGTGATCCTAATCCTGTTATACAATGTGTTTTGTTTCCGCAACAACCTTTTTAGGAAGAGATCTCCTATCTAAACTGCTCTCTGAGTGCAAAAGACATGAATTAGAGATTTTTAAGACAACTCTGAACCTGATTGAAATATCTGAGCTGACATTCCACCCTGTGGTAGGTCAGTGACAAAACTCAGATGCGGACTAAGAGTTTTTAAATCCAGCACCCAATCTGACTTGAAATCAAAATACTGAAATAAAAAGCAGATATTCAAACAAGCTAAATTTAACAAAAAAGAAAGCCATCTTATAAAATTTGATCTGGTTTTAATTTAGGATTTCAGTTTCAGGGGAGTTTGATCCCAGGTTTTGGATGCAATTCTATCCTTAATTTCACCTATGCTGTGAGGTAAAAGTTTAGTTTTATAATTTAGTGTTTATGCTTTGAAGAAAAATTATATGGAACAGAAAATGGAGGCCTACAGAAAGTCCAAGTACATTTTCATAAAAAGCAAACATTTAAAATAGAATAACAAAAAACATGCACTTGGTGGCTTATTAGGAGATTGTTTTGACAGAAGGTTGGTTCACAGCTTCTGTTCCCAGATTTATAGAAACTGACAGCAGAGCTACCACTATTTCTTGTTTTGAGAAAATGTATTCTATGTTTCTCTGTGGCTAAGGTCATTGTGTGTCATCATGTTCCCTAGAGCATGCTGCGAGCAAAGTTCAGCTCCAAGAAGCCCGTTAGCAGACTGTTTTTCTGAAGTTGTGTTCTGTCTTTTATACCTAGAAGAATTTCTAACAACTTCATATACAGAAACACTCTGACTATGTCATACTTCGTCTGAATTTGAATTACTCATATATTCAAAAGATAAGCTGTTTAAATGAAACACGTCATTTGATTTGAGCCAGCTGCAAATAACATAGAATCTTTTATTCTCAAAAGTTCCTACAACAGATTTTTGCTAACCTTTAAAGATGAAAAGAATTTTTTAAAATCTCACAAATACTTCAGAAAAGAAAAGCATTTTTCATTGCCCTCCTCAGTCTTTCCTGATCCTTTGGATATGAACCTATATTTCTTTATGCATTGCCCTGACAGGTCTTGAAGATGTGAATTTCCAGAGACACAGTGAGAAAGACTGAATAACAGGATCAGTGAATAGATGGTAGCCCAGTAACACCACTAGCTGTCTGGGTCAGCCAACAGCTGTCAATACTTTCTGTTAGCTTTCCCTTGTCTGAACTGCCATAGATGCATTGATCTTCATATCCAAGCAATCTTTACCATTCAGTCATCAGAGAGAAGGATGTGTATTACATACATTGGAACAGGTTGCCCTGAGAAGTTGTGGATGCTCCATCCCTGGAAGTGTTCAAGGCCAGGCTGGATGAGGCTTTGAGCAATGTGGCCTAGTGGAAGATGTCCCTGGCCACGGAAAGTGGGGTGGAACTAGAGTATCTTTAAAGGTCTCTTCCAATCCAAACCTTTCTATGATTCTACGATTTGATGACTTATAATGTCAGTCCTCAGTGATCCCATCTAATAATAATGTGCTCACTCCTCAAAACTTGGCTTTTGTCACCTTCATGTAGCAAAATACTCATGGCTCGAACTGGAAAAAACCCTAAACTTTCAAGTTCCCTACAGAGAAATGCAAGAAATACACATCACAGGACTGTACAGAGGCTGCTTTTCCCCATTGGATGAAGCAATTTCCTTGTTCAAATTGCCATACCAAACCAGACTCAACAAAAATATAGAAGAGACATAGGAGCTGAACTGCAGGACATACCCTGCCCTAGCCATTTACATCGTTTTTCCTTGTACAGTAGACTTGAAAAAAAAAATCTTTATAAAAGAAATTGCCACGGGCCTGGTTAATAATCTGTATGTCCTTTGAAGCCAACTCAAACCATCTTTTCTGAGCAGGAGAATTAGTGCATACAAAGAGGAATTTTCATGTGTATGAAGTAGTTTAGGTATGCATAGGCTTATTCTACAGGGAATGCAAATTTCATAAGATTTTATCTACAGAAAGTGTGCAATATTCACCACTATTTTACTGCAGCATAATAATGAATAGTCATGTCACGAGGCTGGGGCTGGCACAGATCACTGTGTGCTGTGAGCTTATGACTCATGGAGTTTCTTCTTTAACTTAACTGCTAAAGGTGGAGTTAGAACCTTACTTGAAAGCAAGCCTGCTGCAGTCCATGTGAAAATTTCCACTGACTTCAATATGCTTTAGTACAAGCCTTTTCGGCTCAGCGTCTCCAGTGGAGTTCAACTGATGAAAGCATTTGTGTGTGGATGTGATTTGCTATGTAAACATATGATGGAATATGCTTTCTGTGGATTCTTTGGCTGGCAACAAAGAATCTGGTAAACATTCATCCTCTTCAGACTGCAGTTTCAGCAACTGAAAGTTTTGTTTTTTCTGAGAACTGTGTGAACTGAAGCTAAAGTTCATAATAGCTCTCTAAACACTGCTGTCTGGTTTCTGTTAACATTTCCATTACCACGGTTTCTCAGATAGTTTCACAACAATGCTAAATTCCCAAGGATGCATTAGGAAAAGATATAAGTTCCCAGTGAGTGTTTTTTAGCTCAAGTGTCACAGTGGAGATAGATTTTTACTTAGACACTCACCTAGGAAGAGCAGAATCACCTAGGGAGCCAAGTCTGGCCAATAATAAGAATGCAATGAACTTGCAGGAGGAACAAAGGCTGAATGCCTACCTATAGCTGTCAAGAAATGGTCTTAAGATAGTGATGCATGGCTTATCAGAAAGGAGTGTTATGAGAACTGTGTACTTGAGTTTGCACAGATGCACACAGATAAATCTATTTACCTGGTATGACTGAACCTTGGTAGACATAACCAAACTATCTAGTGTGACCAAGAATCTTAACTTTTAAATGGTATACATAGAAAATATTTTTTAATGCTTTTAGTTAGAATAAACACATTCATTATTTTCAGCCAGTCACTTAAAAAAAAAAACTATTTCAGCTAGTATAAAAGAATTTCTATTTCATTTTGACCAAAATTACCTAGTAAAGCTTATTTTCACTCATTGAAGATATACATAAGCAACCAGGGTAGCATTAAGCTTTATCTCAAGGAAAACTTGGAATTGACTTTTCTCTATTTCAGGTAGACATAGTAGAGAGGCATTTCTAACAAAGATAATTCCACTGATTTTTTGGATGCACTGCCTTTGCACAAATGAATTTACATGGAGAAAAATTATCCCATTTATAAATCAGGCCTCAAGATGCAACTTGGAAAAGGTTAAATACCTCTTTCATGCACACCTGTACAAAGCCAACAAAACTGAAAAAGCTGTCTATAAGGAATGAGTCTCTCCCTGGCTGATGGAGAAAACCTTCTGATAATTTTGACATTGCTTTCAGCTTAAATGACATTCTAATTATTAAAGAATAGATATAGGTGCAAGTGATATTATTTCACAAACCTGTTTTTCACTGGCACTGACAACCTCCTCAGTTGAAATAAAATTCTCCTTTTATGTACAACAGCAGATTGCAGTTCCAGTATCTTGCTTCCCTAGAATGCACAGAATTGATCTCAGCATCTGGCAGATGCATTAAGAATGATCTCTGAAGGAACTAAAAAGCAGAATCTATGAAGTAAATGTAAATGAACCACAGATGATAAATAATGTTGTCCCAAAGGAAAGAAGAATCTCCGAAAACTTCTGAGGACATATCTGCTTCACAGATGAGGCCAACATTTTGTACTGCAGTAAGATGCAAAGTGCACATGCATTCATGTGCTATATAAAAGATATGTGTTGTTGTGACTGTTTTAATTGTAATAATCTTGTGGTCTCAGAACTAACTGCTCTGTCCTATTCTACTTGCATAGACATTGCTAGAAGTCTTAGTGAGGCTTCAGATTCAGCAGAAAAGGAGAGGACCTAAACCACGTAATGCACTTTGAGATCTACTAGAAGGAGAGATGGTAAATATTTTTCTATTACTTACACAGATATAAAGACAAAAATACACATTTGTGCGTGCACACAAGCACACATATACAGAAAAAAATTCACAAATGGTTAGTCCCTGTCCTTAGGTGACCATGTGGCCAACTGACAAGTACATGAAGGTTAGGAAAAGCATATAAATACTTTTTCATATAGTTTGTCAGAGAGAGATATTCTCACTTAATTGAAGTCTTTTCTATAAAGCTGATTATTTAATATTAGTCAAAAAATCATAAATTGGTCCTCATGCTTTCACTGCCAGGAACACTTAAAGGAAACTTTGAGGGCAGTTCAGAGTCTAGGAAGTGAAAAATTCTGCTGCCCAAAAGAGGCATGAAAATGCCAGTTCCACAAAATAAGCTCTGCTAAAGTGATCAGACTGCAGACTGAAAAATCTAGTTTAGAAGTCAAAAATGTAATACCAAAGCAGGCAGTATAGACTAGATAGAACATTTTCAGCACCAGACAAAGAGGACAAATTGGCTCAGCAACTGTCTTGAAGGAAATACTTTACTAGTCTGTAGTATCTCTGAGCTAAAGGACAAATGTTGGAAAGCGACAGAAGCTTCAGCTGCCTTCCAAAAGGTGTGTTCAGAAGGCCCTATGTCCCATAAAATCCACACACGGGGTGCTGCCAGAGCTATTTTTAGTTTTGCCTTCTTTTGTGTCTTTCTGCTTTAGTGGTTTAAATAGCTTCGATTTTGTTTCTTCCAAACTATGGTTAAGATCGCTTCCAGTCCAGGGCATTCTCAAAGTCTCTTTTTTTCAAAGATTATGTTTTTTAAATGTCAGTATGTAAGAAATATAATAAAGTTATACATTTCCTGTAATTTCTTTTAGAATAAGCATAGTTTCTCACATATTCCTTTCAGAACATTCTTTGCCAAAACAGTGACTTTGATGGTCACTGTTTATTCATGGAAATATTTTCATTTTAGCTGAAAACAAAGGTTGTGTGGCTTCATCCTGTATTGCAACCTTCCAGCCAAAGACCATCTAAGTCAAAACAGAAGGAACAGAAAGCCTCATTAATCTAAGGCAGCTTCTTGCAGGTGAAAAACGAAGGTGACATCTCCACTCCATTACAATGGCATGTCTTGTCACAAGCTTGACATAGCAAAACATAAACAAATCAATGCACAAATTACTTTTATTTGTGGAGACAAGCAAAAACTATCAAAAATGTAGCATCCTCCGCTGGCATTACTTGTAGACTGGCTGGCAGCCTCTGCAGAGAGAACAAGGAATACTAAAATACATTCAAAAGTGCTATTTCCAAGGCACTTTACAGATGTGCTAGCCAGGCAATACGGGAAATGGGCCTTCCATATGTCTGCGACACCCCTACCAGATTTAGAAGGCAAAGTAAAGAGACTAGTAGAGTTTCATCTAAAGTGCTTATTGTTGTAGATGTATTGGCACATTTTTTCTTTGAAAATCAAAATGTATGGACTCATTCCCAAAGCTCAAAAAATGAAGACTTGCACCATTTTGGATTGTCCTGCAGTGCTAAGCTAGATGTTTCTGCTCTGCTGGGCAAGGGTAACAGCAGAAAATAAATAGACAGCATCTTCTTCAGGGGTTAAAGGAAAAGCTATACCGCAGTAAAGCTAAGGCATATTACCTTGTCTAATTCTATACCACAATTTCAATTTTCTGCCATTGTTAGTCCCAGTAGAACTGTGCTGCAGACATCAAAGGCTCCGAATTTTGTCAGTCTTGAGGTATCATAAAAGCTACAGTCTTGCAATTCATCTTTAAGGAGTTGTTTACATGGAAATCAAACAGCCATGGAATTTCTTGAAAATAGCTGAGGATCATTCCTAGTTCATGTCCAGCACTCTGTCTCTTAAAAACAACTTCTGTGGCCATACATCAACCATCACTGAGTGAGATTCATAGCTGTAATAAAGCTGTTTACTGTTTCATTCGGAACAGTTTTCTTATTTATGTGCCCCAGCCTATAACTTCTAAAATATATACCATCTCTTATTGCTGTGGCCTGGAATTTACTAACAGTATCACTAATAAATCACAAGAAACTACTTTTACTTTTACTCCTCTCTTAGGAATAGACTGGGAGCCTTTACACACAGCTGTCTGAACTTGGATCATTTTCAGATAAAAGTATTATTTATGCTCTAAAGTGTCCCAGGAGCCTCCTAGACAGAATTGCACACAGTTAAGATCTGCCTATTTTCACATGTGGGGAAACCAGGCAAGATTCATAATGGAAAATTTCATTCCAGATCTGCATTTTAGGTGAGTCTGGACCATGCATATGCGCACACAAAGTTCATACTAGCTCGAGAGGTCATCAGACCTTCAGCACAATCACTTCAGGAAAATGCTGACATTTTCACTGGTTTTGCTGAATGTTTATTCCTGTGTTCCAGTTTGTTCCTTTTTCAAACATCCCTTCTTGGTCTCACTATCTTTTTTTCCAAAATTATGTATTGTTGGTTTGTATTTTAGACACCAAGAGTTTTAGCTCAGTTATAAGATATACTGTTCCATGTAAGCGCACTTTGACACTGGATAAAATCCAGGATGAAATATATAAAACCTGGGCTGTCACATCAAAGGATACTCAGTAAATTTAGTCCTTTAACCTTATGACTTTCAGCATTTTTAATTATACTTTATGAGTTAGGATCTTTGTGCATTCAGTTTGTAAAGGGATGCTCTATCTGGTGCAAGAGTCAATCCTTCTATTTTAACTGCACTCATACTCTGCTATCAAAGCTCTCAGTAGCAGCCGCTAAATTCAAGAGCTTGTTGTGTGTATTAATCCATTTTTTTTATTTCTCTGGGATGAAGGATAATGCAGAAATGCAAACCCTTACCTACTTATTTAATAACAAGCCAGAAAGACTAGCAGGACTTGCACGAGATTTAAATTTGACAATATTACCATTTTGTCCCCCTTTGTTTTGAACTAACACGTGACTTAAAAATTATCCTTAACTTGCCAGTCTATGTGTAAAAAGACCCAAATATGTTAAATGAGAATTTCTGGTCTAGTTTTTCTCTAGCCCTTTAAAACAGAGAAATACCAGAAAATCTAACATTTAAATTTAGACTTTTTGTGTGCTGAAAGGAGCAAGTAAAGGTAGGTAACCAGAACAAGGTCTAATGTTAATAAATTACAGTCATAATATGTAGTAATATTTTTATAATTATCTAAAAATGGCCTATCAGACAAAAATACATTTTAAGTGTTTTTAACTGAAAATTTATTTAGAATATCTATGGGCTTCTTATGAAGGTGAATAAACCTGAAGCCTGTATCGTCAACAGATTAGCATTTTACTGGGATTTAAATGCAAGGCTTCTAAAGCGGTAATTTTTAAATGTAGCTTGCAAGCAACTGGGTAACAGCAGGAGTGTCATATATTAGACAGGTGGGATATTTGCTAGGGCAGAAGGTAGCTCTTGAAGCTTAGCTTCACGTGTGTTTAAGTGTGATCTTGTCCCATATTCCTGTTACGGGGTTTTTTATGGCTGATTTGCAAAAACTCTAAAGCTTAAGTGAGAGATACAAAGTGATACTACTGACTGTTGGTTCACCAGCAAAACACAGCTATCATGCAGGAAAACAGGTTGTTCAATGTCCATGGGCATAAGCGATTTTAATGAAAGGGAGCAGTGAGGATAAGCCTTTTAGATATAGAGTTCCTGAATTAAAATGAAAGATTTTCTAGGATAATGGACAGATGCATATCACGTATATATACACCCTGGAAAATAATCGACCTAATATTTGCTGAGCAACCAGACACAATATTTGATTTGAAACATGGTATAGCTAAATGAAGTTATTGCACTCTGACAAATAAACAATGCAGAGAATAAAAAGGCGGAAGCCAGACAGACCTTCTTTCCTAGTAAACTAACAAAAGGCAAGAAAGCTTTTCTGAGTTACTCTGTTTACTTTGAGCAGTAGGAACTCACAGGACTCACAGCTATAAAGCAAAAAAGGATGGATCTGTTTCATGAATTAGAATCTACCTCTGAAATATTTTCTACTTTTCTAAAGAAAAGGTTGCCAAAACATGTTTTAATTACTTTCAGAGATATTTTTGTTTGCCTTATCTACAGCTGTCTCTTACTAAATCATTTAAAAAATCAAATAGACTTTCCTAAAAATCATTCTGTTCAGAAGAAGTTTTTATATATCATATATTCACCATTCCTTGACAGTTTCATTTCTTTGCATATTGGAATGAAAATAACTGCTTCATAATAGAGGTTTTTGTTTCTGCTACTTATTTTCCTGTTGGTACAGTAAGTCCTTGGATTTAAAAACATGGTTAGGCTTAAGATATCTCTAAAACTACTTAATAAAGCAATAACATGATAAAAATATAAACCATATAAACCGCTGTCAATTGCAAGTTTTCCATTCCCCGAAAGAGGTAGGATGGGAAAGACTGAACCAGAGGAAGGGTTGTGTCCTTCTCTTTGTGTGCATAAATGTAGTGAAATAACATGCCATTATGGAAGACAGAATATAAAAATTTGGATCTTCTAACAGTTTCCAACAGGAGCGTGAAGAATCAGTGTCAAGGAAGGGATTCAGGATAAGTTTTTTGCGCAGTATTTTGTAGCATCCTTCAAGAATCATGGCAGAGGACATACTAGGGACAACATAGCTAAAAGCATTCCTGAAGCCATGCTGCTCTTCAGCTGCTCTAAGACTTGTAGCAGAGCCATCTGTATTTCAACACATATGCAGAGCCATTGGTACTTCAACAGCATGTAACAGGAACTGAAGTATTAATATTTGCACCATCTTGGTTGGAGCCTTTAGCTGAAGTATTTCCTGCATTTTGACTGTAAGTAAAAAATGAGTACCAGGAATATATATTTATAGTATTAGCAGTTCTACTTCTAAATATTTGTTTACAGAAGAGCAAGCAGAGTGGAAAAGAGATAAGGATATTTAGTTTTCAAATACTATTTTTAACCACTGAACACTCAGTTCCTATTATTCACATTAACAGAATCAAATGCAACCTCCACATGAATCAAGCCCACTCTAGGAAAGCTCTTGAAAATAAATATACAAATACACAATAATGCACTACTCTTTGAGAAAGGATATAACAAAGAATTTGGTGGCGTTTAAGAGGTATCAAAGTACAGTCATATAGATCTATGTACTGCCCATGTTCACAGTTTTCTACAGCGATTGCTAGAGATTTCAACTGCTCAACTAAGCCTTAAAAGCTATGTAAATACCAGGTTTATAGATGCAGACATGGCATTCCATGACAAGCTTCTTTCTTAGCTTCTGCAGACATTACAACAGGCCACAGTTCTCTGTGTCTCTGGTCATATCATCTACTTTTAGACAGAATCCAGTGCAGTCATTAAATGGGACCAGGAATGTATGGAGAACGTACAGAGCCTTTGGTTCTCTGCGGTGCATAGACTAGCAGTTTTATGCCAGAAATCATTGTCTGCAAGAGATAGGGCTGGTACAGTTCTGAAGGAAGCCAAAAGGAAAGTCACAGTCCTATTGCTGGTTGGTCCCAGAGAAAAACTGCTTTTTGACCAGTTGAAAATAATTTAGTAATAGCTCTATCTTCCTACATCAAAGTTATAATGCGTTAGTTACCTATGTTAAAATTCACATTGTTTAGTTATACAGCATTTCTAACTTCTGGGGTAAGCATTCTAGAGATACAGTTGAAAATCAATTTGTGCCAGTCTCTTCTGCTTCTTCAGAAACCGCCTTGTAAAAGTACCAACAATTTGGTAATTATTTTATCAGAATTTTAGTACAAAAAAGAATATTGTGTCCAACCATCAAAAAGCTTGTTTTCTTAGCAAGAAAACAGCCCAAAAGGCTGCTTGTTGATCTCTAAACTGTCAGACCCATTATGCTGCAGACTGGCATAAAAATGAGTTTTTAATCGATTTTTCCTAGTAGATAAAAACAACAGTAGAATTTTACAAGACAGACATTATTTCTGTCACAACCTTATACTATCAGTTGCATATGAAATTCAGCTATGGAACCTTGGCCCACATTCTGCAGCAGCCATATTTGTCCTTGGAGAATATTTCGTCACAGAAGTGGATTACTGGGAAAAAAAAATGTTTGCCACTGAAATGGGAGATCGGTAACAGAAATGAACCAGAACACTGCACATAAGTTTGTAATTAGGGGCCTGATTCTGCAATAGTCTGAGTATTTCCTGAATGGTTTGGTGCTGAGTACCTTTAACTCATCAAGTGATGTCATCAGTTTAGTTTGTTCAATAACACAGCACTGTGGTGAGAGGAATGTACAGAAGGTTATTTAATGGGAGATGTGTTTCAATTGCTATTCAAAGGCAAAAAATCAAGTGTCAGACAACTGGAACTTTTTGGTTGTGACTGCACACATCCTGTGCCAACCAAGTCATTAGGGCACCTCACTTGAAGTAGAGAGAAGGCCACTTCATGAATTAAATGGCTGGACAGATGCCCAGCTAAGCATATAGACTCGCTTTTACACTCAAAGCACCCTCACAGCATTAAAATTTGATGTTGTCCAAGCCACAGAGCCACTTTTCTTGGTACTGATTACAAATATATTGTGCAGCTGTGTTGGTTGGGCTTGAAAACTGTTCAGATTGGCTCTGAGTTTGTTTTGCTTCAACAGCCTTACATGAAATAGAAATTCCCCTCATAAATCCATATCTGCAAGCATACTTCCTTATCACGCATTACGTATTTACCCATGAGGAAGAATAACACTTTTCTATTTCCTGGGAAGTCCAGATCAACAAGTTCATTTAAACACTGGAACCAGTTGGTATGATCATCTCATCGTATATGAAGGAGGAAAGAAACAACGAAACTGTAGTGAATGAATTATATCTGATGAGGCATAAGTTCATCTGCCTGGGAGTTAAACTTTTTTCCTCACTGATTTAAATAGAACTAGTATGAAAAAGATATTTTACACTTTTAAACTAGGTCTGTGAACTCTATTAAGGAATTTCCAAACTTTCACACCATCCCCTTTTGTCAGAAAAGGATTTTAGATTCCGTGCATCATTGCTAAAAAGTACTGAAATAGAAATTAGCAAGTGCTGCTTTGTTTGGGATAGGACCATTTAGAGTTTTCACAACAAGAAAGGACACTATTTAGTTTTGAAGTCTAACAGAGCTGGAATATAAGCTTATTTTATAGCATTTAATTATTATAGGAAATAAACTCACAGTATAACAATCATATTCCCACAATGACAAATATAGAGTAGTAAAATGTTTTTTCTATTCCTCAGTCTTCTAGTCAATTTACAACTTGAAATCCAGAAACTAGGATTGTAATCCTGCAACCCTGATACTTCAAAGAGTGATTTTCTGCTTATCATCACTATTGCCTAAAGCATCAACTTAGCCTAATTTTTCACTTTCTTTTGCTGAAGTGGAAAGACCAGCAATGGCATACAGGTACCAAAACTCCTAGGTCTTTTGAGCCCAAGTGAACCTTAAAAGTATATAGAAGTTGTTGAAAGGATTACTTAATAACAATTTCCATCTACAAAAAGCATTTTTGGGAATGTAAGCGAGTTAACATTCAAAAATGGTGACAAATCGTCAAAAGAATCTCAGTTTTTTATGCCTAGTCAGAGTGAACCAGATTTACTGATTTTTTTCCCTCAAAAATCTTTTCCTATTTCTTCCTCTTTTAACTGAGTGAAGGATGTGAAAATCTACTACATATAAACACTTTGTTATGTATATTCTTAGTTTCAGTCCTCTTGCTGGGTTTAATTTCAAAGTTGATATTAATTCAGTTTCTTATGGAATAAGGCCCAGATTAGATGGGATCAAAAGACTTTTTTTTTTTTTCAGTTAAACCAGATCCTTGATTCTGTGGCTATCCAGGTAAGTTAGAATTCAAAAATTTTATCCCTTCCTTTTGCTGAAGTGTAAATTGCCATTACTCTGTTTCATATTATCTATGAAGGCTTTTATAGCCATACAAGCTGAATAACGAAAAGAGTTTTCTTGTCAACACTTCATCCAGATATGACATTTTGTACTTTATTATTGCTCCATATGAAGAACCTCTGTAGAAAACCATAGAATCACAGAATAGTTTGGACTGGAAGGGACATTTAAAGGCCATCTAGTCCAACCCTCCTGCAATGAGCAAGAATATCTTCAGCTACACTAGGTTGCTCAAGTTCCTACGTGAACTGTTTCCCCTCATATTAATGAAGGCAAATAGTTATTGAAAATGTCATTATCCAGGCATATACAGATCTTATTTCAGGTACATGCAAATAACTCTGCAGATGATAAACAGGAAATTTATAGCTTTTTTCAAGTCACAGATGCTACATTCTAAAAGAGAAACGAAATTCGGTGAAGGTGTTCACATCCAAATTTTTAAATAAATTTCAGTTAAATTGCTGTAATGGAAAACTCTTTCTGTGAATTGTTAGCGTAACATACAGAGTAAAATATGTCATTCTTAGTGCATCCAAATTGATTCTTACTCCAATATTCCTGACATTTTCCACTGTCTGAGAGTTGTACATAAAAGGGTAAAAAAAAGTTTTCATAAGAATAGCTATCATTAGGAGGATCAGAATTTGGCAAGTATCACCATGGGAAGAAAACACAACAGCAAGACAGCTCACATACCTTTCTTTTGAACCCAAGTCCTTTCCCTGGATAAATAACATATAAGTAACTAGATATTCAGGAACACTAGCTGTGGTACTGATCAGGATACCTCAGTGAAAGACTGTCTGACAAAGTAAGAATCATATAGACAAGAGTCCAAGCTAGAAAGCACTTTCTTGGGATATGATCAAGAAGAAAATAATTATGATGTTCTAATGGGTGTGTTCCTTTCAAGAAAGCAGCAAAACCCCAAGGCATGATCAGCAGAAAATATTCTGCAGGAGTTGAAGAGTTAGAAGTGATGACTTTGTTACAAGTCTTCTTCAAAAATAAGCAGAGTATGTGTAAATAATTCACCAGAGTGCACAGAAGAGATGTGGGGAGAAGTCTATGTTCTTATGGTCTCAGCATTCACTGACTGTTTCTTGAGAGGGACTTTAATTAATGCTTACTGCTTTTATGCAAGGGATAATGTCCTCTCCTACTTGCCCTAACAGGACAGAGTAAATCGTTTGTGACTGATTTTCAAAGTGTTAGAACAAGTGACATCTGGCATTAGTTTCTTTCTAGTTCTGCAAATGAATTCAATATATGCAGTCCATACTTGGCTCCCAGAGATGCAATACAAGTGATTTATCAGCTGCAAATTTGTCTAAAAGTGCCACATAGCGCATTGGACATTGCTTCTAGAAATGAAACTCAGGTGTCTGATATTTAAAGGCTAAAAATCACTAGCTTGAATTCCTACATGAACTGTTTCCCCTCACATTAATGAAGGCAAATAGTTATTGAAAATTTAATTATCCAGGCATATATGGACCTCATTTCAGGAAAAGCCAAGTTTTCAATGTGATTAGTTTGACATCACCACCCCCTTCCTCCTCACACACAAATCTAAAGGCAAACACAGCCTATTCAGAGACTGAACTTTAGCTGACTCTTTTTTTTCTTTTTTTTTTCCCCAGTCATCATCCTCCAACTGCTTTGATGTTACAAGAGATCACATTGAGGTATGATTAGAAGGGATGCTGGAATTATGCCCACCTCTCCTCCCAGGATTTTTAAGAGAGATGTGAGCAGAACTTTCAGAGTTTGGCTAAAGATGAAAGACTCTAAAAATATGAAGTGTGGAAACATGAAGAACTCACCACACTCTCTGTAATCAAGTAGAGCCCTCACAATTTTCTTCAGTGCAATACTTCACATGAGAACCTCCTCAAAACAAACAGAATAGTTAAAAAAAACACATTTAGTATCAGATATCTAGATCTATTTTGCAAATAATCCAGATAGTGAATGTTTTTGTTCAGTTCTTCAACTGAGGTTAAAATTTTTTTAAAAAAATTAAAATACCTGTATATTCTTAAAAATAGGGTTTGTACATTAGAATTTTTGCTTTGTTTTTGCTACCAAGTATCTTCTCATAAAACAGCCCCTCTCACCAGTCAATAAGGACAGCACTTGAAATACAGTACTCTGCAGTGTGATGGTATGCATTACTCCTGAGGAGTAAATAACTTATACTCTTCCAGCACCATCTAGGAGCTGGAACAGAACCCTGTAAGCTGCAGGTCCCACAACTCCATCAAAAGTCTTTGCAGAAAGCAGCTGTTCTCTTAATCTTTACCCACACCTCGTCTTTCACATTTCATAAAGTCCATAGAAAAAGAACTTCTGAATGTCTTTACATTAGGAGATGTTTTTTGACTAAATATTGCAACCAGCAATAGAATTGCTGAACATACCATTAACTAGCAAATAATTAAGTGCAGCATTTAGGGAATTTTTTTAATATATGCAATAAAAATGCTAAAATTAAACTTTCCTCAGTCCATCAGAAAATTATGTTTTATGCAATTACTACATGATGAAACTAATTCTCATTAAGACCTGTTGAGTAAGCAGCATTAATCCTGCATTTTGACCATCAGCCAATGTAAAACTTTGCTCAGATTAACTTTTATTAATACTGTGGGACCTGTGTTGGAAACGAAACCTAAATGTGATCATCTATTTTTAATTTGACATAATTTTTTCCAGATCACCAACAATGGTAGGATGCCTACAGAAAATATCTCTTTTTCATGTTTTATGAGTGTTATGGATAAGTACAGAGCTGAACGCATTGCTGCATAGGGTGCAGAGCTGTCATGCAGCAATTTTTTCCATGACAGAGGTTTTCCTGTTGGATGCCTCAGCACAAATCTCAGACAAAATTCCATAAGGATTTCTTCAAATAATTTCAAAGCAGTCCAAAGAGAATAGGGCTTGGACAAAGGATTGAGAGTCAGCTTTCTGAACTTTTTATGTAGCTCAACTGTTTATTTTCTGCATGATTTTGGTCAAGATCACAGGTATGCATCAGGTTACTCACCAGAATTTCAAAGGACCATGCAAAGTAGGGAAACAAAGATTAATTAAAGAACAAAGGTGCTGCTCTTATTACCAAGCCAGTGATGTCTCAACTGTGGCTCACCAGAATATCCAGCATTTCTCACACCACAAGCAGTAAGAGAGGTTTTGAACAGGAGATTGGACTAGATGGCCTCTTGAAATCTTTTCCAAGTCACTTGATATCATAAAAAATGTCACATTCCAAATGTCACGTTGTTTAGTAGTGCTGGTTATAGACCAGAAGTAATAAAAACAGCAATTAAAAAAAAAATGCAACTACTTAGATTTTCCCATTTAGTAAGATTTGGCTTATAAATAGTTTTCTTCTGTATTCAGGTAAGCAATGTTTTCTAAATTTATGACTATTCAAAGTGCTGATATGTAGTCTATATTCCTTGAGGAAAAAAACGCCAACCAATCAAATTCCCAATATATTAGTGATGTTTATCAAACTCAAAATGCATTCTCTGAGTAGTACACAACTCACAGCAAAATACTTCTAAGTTTGTGCATTTCATTTTCACAGTGAGAAATGCCAAAACAATAGCATTTTGAAAAACTAAAGCAGCTTCCTCACATTGATTGACAGGGTAATTTAAATATAAAATTTGTGTGCTTTCATCTGTAAAATAACTAATCTAAGATTTATTCGAGAAGCAAATAGGAAGCTATGAAAGATCAGGCAGTTACATAAACTGTCCTTTGTTCTTAAACGAATGAGAAGGAAACAAATATGCCAAGATTAAGAATACATAATGAAAAAGAAGAGTGCTGGAAAAACAGCTGCTCCTGAAATAACTGATCACTTGTCTGAACTTTTGGGTGGGCAGATACTGGAGTGCATGTTAGTGTGATTTGTCCTGACTAAATCAGCTGCAATGAAAACTAGGTTCGCAATAAGAAAGATATATATTAAATTATTTACTATTTGCCATCCCCTATCTTCAGCTCCTTATATATTACGCTGGAATTCCCGGAGCCAGCTGTTACTTCCTCCAAGGCTTGACTCTGCATATATGAAGGCAATGGGTATCTTGCTCTTGACTTCAAGTGGAAAATAACTAAGTTCTGAACTTGATTTACCTAAAGTATGAAAAAATCCTCACTTGTTTATCACAAACCAAAGTCTTGGCTAACATTGTATTGTTATTCTCACTAAAACCCTTGACCTTACTCACCAAGTAACTATAGCTACAGTCAAAAGCTCAAAATTTGTTTTTAATAATAGCAGTGAAAATCCAGCCTTCCCTGAAACCTGGAAAGAGGCGTAGATCCTCACCTATGAAATTTCCAGGAGGAAGCTCTAGCAAGAAACATCCATAGATCATCCAAAGGAGACTATTCCCTCCATTACACTGCATCTGAGCAGAGACTGAATCATCTCAATAGCAGTGGCTCCTAACAGCAAGCACTGACTTTGCTGCAAGACTTTTTCTTGGACAATTCATTTTCAATAATTCTCAGAATGAAGTTTCCCGAGAAAGACAATGTCAATTGGAATCATTATATATGTTTTTCAAGATTTTTTTAGAGAGGAGAAAAAAATATTCCTTCACACTAAGTATGCATCTGGCTTATTATGACTCTGCCTCTTCTGCCAGAATGGTATCTGTATCACAAAAAATCTTAAAACACCAGTCAAATATAAGCAAAGATTGTTGTTGCACTAAATTTCTGGAGGAACTCTGCCTCATAATTTTATTCTGAATTTTCGTAGGGAAAAAAATCTGTTGATATTTGTTTTCCTTAAAGTTTTTTGTGACCAGTGCTGGACATTCAAATAGGAGTAAATTGCAATAAGTACATTTGTGATAATCTCAGTCTTGTCTGCTTCTGTGTTCTCTTTTAAGCTATAAGTGAAAGTAGTGCTTTGAAATCATTCAATTCAAATTGATTGATCATTCAATTCAATTTGATTCAAAGTGCTTTGAATCGGGAATTCAGCAAACACTCAGCTCGAAGCTGGGTGGCCCTGACTAACCTCTCACAACTTTCTGCACAGCTTCTTCAGGAAAGGTAGCAAGTGCCCAGGCAGAAATCTCTCAGGTACTGATCAGGAAATCCTGTTGGATGTCAGTGTGAGTACCTTCAAGAACAGTTGAGAATTAAATTCAGAATATGCTCCAGCTACCACTTTGTATTCACAAAAGAAAGGATGAGCCTAACTTGTATTTTTACGAAAAATTACAGGAGCAACTAACTCCAGGAGGGAATTTAGTGCTGCAGATCCTATGTAAGAGGATGTATCCCTGTAGACTGGAGGAAATAGTCTGAGAAAGGGGATTTGAGATCCCCCCTCACCTCAGATTAGATATTGGCTGAGATTTCTTCTTAGCAATAAGACCTTCTTAGCAAACCCACTGTTGAAGTTGCGTAGTAATAAAAACTGGGTTCTGTACTGTAATCCTGGGGAAAAGTTCTTAAAAAACTAAATTTTATGGTGTCAAACTTTACTGAATATAGCCTCTAATTTCTCCTCCTTTTCATTACCAAATAAAAACAACAAACACAAATCATCAAGGTATTTCCAGCATAGAAATAAAGCTGCATGTATTATTACTTAAATCAGCTAGAGCAGACTAAGACATACTTCCCTTTCTAAGGTCAGTCTTGGTTTCTTTAAATAAAAGGAAGACACAAGATGAGCACAATATTTGTAACAAAAAATATTTAGATAACGGTTTTGTAAAAGTTATTTAATCTCACAGGTGTACATTTTTCATTAAAAACTTGTAAAATAAGATAGAAGTCCAGCAATTGAAAAGATTTGACAGTGAAAATTTTGTGGCTGCTCCACCCTGTCCTAAATGTTAAAATGAACAGTAGCAGGAAGGCATGTGTGCTCTTAGAACAATTTCTTCTTGTTTACAATTGCAGTAGGCTAAAATGAGTCATTGTTCTGTACCAAAAGAGAACTGTGTGCTCACAAAAAATGTTTTGGTACTATCTGAAAAGTTTCAGTAAATTAGAATGTCAGAATGATATATGCAATTTCTTTGAATATAAATTTGTAAGTCATGACGCCAACAAAAAAGAAAAGATATACAATTTCTTGGAATTCTGTTTCATGCTGATAACCTAGAGGACAACATCTATTTTTATTTGCAACTGCTCAAAGGGCAGGTGTTATAAAACTAAATTAAGATCATTGTAATATTTGTCTCTCAGGAATTTCTGAAATAGAACATTTTCTAGGGTTATAAAAATTATATGTAGCATTTTAGAAAACTTTGAAAATTCTTTTCATCATTAATTTCTCTTTATACACATAATAAATATAGAGAGTTTTTATGAAAGACTCCTATACTAAAACATAAGCTTTAAAGATATAATTTTTTAAAGATTCCTGTACTAACCATGAGCGTGGCAGTTTCAGTGATAATTCAAGATAATTCAATAAGACAAGCACTTTGTGCTTGAAAATAACTCAGAAATTCATTGTTAAGTATAATTCTGGTCAAGTTACGTTTTGGCAGATATTATAATGTCCATATAAAGACTGCATCTTTTCTCAGTTTAATAAAAAAATTTGCTTTTCTCTTGCCTTTAAAAACTACCATATATTTCAGTAAGTTATCAAATCAGCTGGAGAATAATGCATACAATACATAAACACAAACTTCAATATATATTACCAAAGATCCATGAAGGATTTAATCTATTCTTCAGCCTCAGTGTTGAAGCATAAGCTGACTTCATTGAAAAAAATTAGGTCAAGGGGTTTTAAACAAAGAATGAGCCATGCTACTTGTCTGAAAATTCAGTGAAGTAGATAAAGAGGCTAAAATCTTTGCTTCAGGAATGGAAAATCAAAGAGAAAGAAGACATGTTCCTTCCTGTAAGTATTCTCCATGAAACAAGCTACCAGAAAGATAAATCGCATCTACTTTGGCAAATATTCTAGGAAATAGTAATTGTGTTTCGTGGTAGAGGGGAGCACCAACACAGAAGAGGGCTTTTGACTTTCTTTGAAGATCACAAAAGGGGCAGAGCAACATGGACTTTTAAAGAACAATATCCTGTCACATCAAAATCAAATATCAAAACCCACTAGAAAGTATAGAGACAAAAGCGTTCACAGCAAGTTTGCCAGTGGTTTCTCTATTGAGTCAAAAATTTCCACATAAATGAAGAATTACCTAAACAACCATATCAGCCCTATCATGAAAGCCATTTGATATGAATGAAAATACTAACCCAGATCTGTGTGCAACCCCTCTGGTGATGTTAAAGATGCTCTTGTTTTGCTGTGTTTTATGTAATAAGAAAATACACAAAGTAGGAAAACAGTCCTCACCTCTCTGAAAATCAAAATTCAATGTATCCAGGAGTGGTAACGTTGCACCTTTATTTCTCACTGTATCTGGACCCATATGCAAGTACAAATTAGGGAAATAAAAATTTTAGTGGAAAATATGAATGGACAATTATCAGAGCCTCCTATTTTCACTAAGATTTATTTAATGAGTAGAAATACTGATATTCCCATAAAACTTGTGTAGAATATCAATTTTAAGAAATTGAATGGGGTCAGAAGTGTTGGCTCTTTCCCTGTGTTTGCTGTCTTTTCTCCATGGATTTGGCAGTGAAGTTCATTAAGTTCACAATAGAAATTTCTGCTACTTCACAACACATCTCATTATGAAAGGGATTTATAAAACCCATGCTGATTTTAGCAATGGGGGCTGTCTTACAGAAAAAGCAGTAGCTGGACAGGTAAGATTCCTAGAATTTCAGGCAGACTGTAAATGAGAGCAGAATGGGAAAAGACTCGTTAACTTCTCCATAGAAAGTCCCCTTTAGTCACTTTGACCTGTCACTGCTTGAAAAATCACATCAAAGATTATTTCAGAGGGCTTTCTACAATTTTAGTCCTGAAAGAAGTGTTCAGACTTTCTGAGGCAAGTCACTAGAGTTTATTTGAACTACAAAACATCAATGAAAGCTGCTTGATCAAGAAAACAAATTATAATCAACTTTCATTGCTATTAAAACACATCTGTTTTGGCTACATTGAATCCAAATGAAATCCCGTGTGAATTAATGCGTAAAACCAGCCAAGTTTAACAAGTGTTTATTACTTCATTTCCAAAGTAAATGTCATAAAAAGAGACTTTATTATGGCTTTGATTTCTGTTCTGCAAAGAAAAATTCCTTAGGATTTTGCAGATTAAAGATGAGAAAAGATACAGAATTTTAAACAAAAATTTAAAATGTGGTGTGCACTTCATTGTATCACAGATATGCATTCTACTTTGAAGAAACGTCTTACCAATTTATAAGGAGGACAGTGTGGATAAAATGCAACGACTTGGCCAAACATCCCAATAACCCACCTCAAAAGAGCTCTTAATTTCAAAGACAAGTTAGAAAAAGTCAGCACAAAAGGAACTTCAAAAATATAAAAACCTTACATAAAAAAACTTAATCTCTCTATTCTGAAAACCATACTGTTTCTTGAGAACACGTGTATATATATTGGGAATTGGAGAAGAAAAGGCAGAGACTTTTTGAGCAGGAAGCAGGAAGGCTGTATAAATATTACTTCCTTAACCACTGCCTGAAAAGCTCCACTCTGACCCTCACATTTTTCCAGAATATATGAGATTAGGTCTCGTGCAAACAGTTTTGTGTTCAGCTGTATACAAAACTATTTGGAAGAAAAGATGAGTCCATTTGCACATTATAGATCAATATAATAGCCTTTATATTTTTTTAAGTCCCAACTGACTTCCCACCATACAGCACTACATGGATATCTACTGTCTTTTAAAGAAATAATGCTAGTGTAAGTAAAAAAAAATGGAGAAGACTGGGTTAGTAAAGATAAACATGGAATTAGTATATACAAGATTTGATCAGTAAAGGTACAAATTGGATTAGCAAATGTGATTGCATAGATAAAGGAATTGTATAAAATAACAAATTATTATATTCACTCATTTTTTTAATTTATTTCTATTATTCTGGCAGGTATACTTCATTTTGATACACATTTAGGACACATGGCAAGCCAAAACAAGTCTCTGCTCTACCATATCACTCCATAGTAGTACTGCAAGTGGGATCCTATTTCTCTGTTCTGCTACAAATTTTCACCATACTTGAAAAACATTTGATATTCTTAAGACTTCTACACCTATTGGAAACCTTCTTTAAATTTATCAATGAGTTTTAATGTTACTTGGAGAAATACAGGGTAAGGGACTTGTGCTTCACTGTGATGTGGCACTAGGGCTTTGAGTTCTCTTTTTTAAGCTAAGAAATTACCCATAAAAAACACATTAAGAAAGTACTATTTGTGTGTAGAATCAAGCACTTAACAATTAGGAACTTCTTGAATTTTCATTGGTTTTGACTGCATTATGATACAGCCTTTAACTACACAGTCTTTTCTTCAAGCTCATTCTCATCCCATATCACACTTATAAACTCCTGTGCAATGCTAACAAATCATTTAAACTGAGGGTTTCACAGACTGCCAGCAGAGCATGCTTCTAGATGACAGGCTTATTATCTTATAGGAAGTCATGTCTAAACATATGAAATGTTTAATGCCAAGTTCAGTGAAGATATCATGCAATGACTCACAGTAGTTCATAGAAGTCAGCCTTGGCTTCCTTTTGCTGACAAAACTGATAGCCAGGGTCTGAGAAGTGATTGACTTACACCACTAATTGTTACCTTGAATTGAGACCACATGCAGTCCTTTAAATCTGTTTCTCCTGTTTGCTAAACAAGGTTAATAATCCTTTTGCAGAGTTGTGGTGAAAACAAGTACTATCTGTACACTTCTGAGATATTATTGAAAGATGGAATAAAAAGGTGGATGAGGGGATTAATCACTTTCTCTGAAAAGCAGAATTTGAATACTGTGATATATATGTGGTTCTGGAAGTATGTGGTGTTTTATTGTCAGTGAATGAGAATTACTGTGGGTTTTTATCAAGGCCTTTAACAAAATGGGCACTGTTTTAAACTATGCTTCATGAGAAGTTTTCTGTAAAAATTCTCATAAAAACCACCTTTGCAATTTACTAAAATGTAAATTACTATAGTAAATAAACCTTTAGTCATCACTCACATACTTTACTTACTCATTTAAAAGAATTTAGGGTTCACTTTCTTTCTGATATTGCTAAAGTGGAGCTTTAAACTTGTTTCAGAGACTGAGGTCATGGAATGGTGGTTCTCTGAGCATCTGTGAAACTTAACTTTGACATAATGGCTATGAACCAGTGGCACCTATTAATAGCTCATACCCTTTACACCTGATTTGTATATTACCAAGGTTGACCTTGAAATTCTCAATACAGAAAAAAAGGAGTCTCAGACCCAAATCTTCTAACATTTAAATCATCTTCTAGATCCTCAAGAACTGTATTCGAAGCAATTGGAACAGAAGTCTGCTCATATGATAAAGAAGTGGTAAGAGAAGAAAAAACTATAAATTAAGATTTTCAAATTGCTTTACATTACATAGAATATATAAATTCATTAAACAAGAGGAATGAGAGGTGTTTGTATATAGACTTTTGCACCAGCTGATGACCAGACTTCAAAAACATAATATGAAAGATGCCAAGCATGAAATCCTATCCTACTATTGAATAATAACACTGAAAGACCTGTCATTTATTTCACTGTGAACAGTGCTTTATTCCAGCTCCCAGCACGACTTTGATGAACAAAATCACTAATTTGCTCTGAGTTTATCCCACAAGTACCTGGAAAGGAGGAAGCGTTGGAAAGAATCTTGCATGACTGTAGATTTCTTCCTCTAGAGAAACCGGAACTTTTTCATTGTAAGCAGCAGCTGCTAGTTTTGAATTCCAACAAAGACCTGGAGAGAAAACTCTACCTCCTTAAAAATTGCTGTCTTGCATGTAAGTTAATTTATGATTTATTACAATGAAACTATTTACAACCTTAATAAGAATATTTACAAGCTTTGACTCAGAGCTCTGCCTCCTCTCTTAGACACTAGCATGTCCTCCCTTCCTGCTGGAGCTGTGGTGATTCCATACAGGAAGAATATAAAACTCACAGGGTGAGAGGGAGCTGAGGTATGGAACACAGAGCTCTGGATCTGAAACACCAGCAAGTGGCTACATAAAAGGCATAGCAACACCTGCTTTTTGAGGTTTCCAAACTGTCAATTTGCTGTTGTAAAGTAATTTTTTAAAATAGATCCTTTTCCCTTTTACTTACAGTTTTATGCTTTATGCTTCATTCTCTGTAGTGTCTTCTCTACACCAAAAAAGGCAGTGTAGGCATTTCTTTTCATCACTATTAATGATTAGTAATTCAGTGAAACCTGTCATTTACATTTATCTTGATCTTTTAAAATGCTGTATTTATACCCTTATTTTTTGAGGACTTCCAGGCTTTCTTAACCTGGCTTTCTAATTTCAGTGTACACCAGGAATTGAATACTTTTAGCTACCTACTTCTAAAAAGTCTGCTTGTGTAATAGCTGACCCAGGTCTCCAGGCAGGTCTTACATATGAAAATAATTTTGATAAAGCAAAACCAAAAAATCTAAATGCTTTATAAGCATCAAATATTTGAATTCCAAGATTAGATGGAATAGTTTTCTACCATTTTCTCAGTAGAAGAGATGGTCCATGCAGTCTGACACTTTCTCCAGTAACAGTGAGAACAGTGACTACTCTGGCTTTCTAAAGTCTGGGAAGGGTCTTAAAAGGTTGTTTCCATTCTAACACAGTCTCAGTAACAAAGACATTCACTGCAACTGATGCTGTCACAAAATGGGAGAAAGAACCTGTGAAACACTTTGCCTGGTTAGATGACTTCTTATAGATCATACTCCTTTTGCATGTCTTACTTCTTTCTGCGTTTCTTTCTGTATGTCTCTGTCTTTCCATATATTGTATACCACTATGCTTGGGGTCCTCATCACAACAATTCACCAGCACACTAAAAGTAAAATTAGAATTTTCTCCTTAAAGACACATTATTTCCAACATTCAACTTTACAAATTAGGTAGCAAGAACAACCACGCAAACAGAATAGTCCAAGTTGAAAGGTGGCTGTTAAGATGATCTGGTCTAAACTCCTGAAAGCAGGGATCTAGATTAGGTTACTCAGGGCTCTGTCAAGCCAAGCTCTTAGTAATTCCTGCAAGGAACATTCCACCATTTCTCTGAGTAATCTATTCCAGTGTTTAGTTGTTCTCATGTTGAAGAAAATCTTTCCTATGTCCAGAGGGATTGTTTTTCTAAAGAACTTGTGCCTATTGCCTCTTGTCCTGTCCCTGTGCATGCTTGAGAAGAAAGCACCTCCCTCTTCACCACAGCTGCACTTTCAAGTACTGGAAGACTGAAACTGCATCACCCCAAGCCTTCTTCTCTCCAGGATGAACAAACTCCATTCCTCTGATTTTCTTCTCAGGGATTTCTTCACATGCTGTTCCACTATCCCACTGTCTTACCTGGGAATCTGACCTACAGAAACGTATTGAACAACACTGCTTCTGAATGTGCGTATTTAGAAAGTAAAGAAGAATCACTACAAAGCCTTCAAAAACAAAACCATGTTCTTCTAACACTTAACTCCCTAAAGCAACTTAAAATTATTCACTTTCTAGGTCACCTTCTTCGCAGAAAACAAAAAATCAAGTCTTCAAAGTAAACAGCTTTAAATCTTGTCAAATCGCAAATGGGTCAGACATGAGCTGTGTGTTAATACACGTGCACAGGAGAGAAGGGAAGAATGAAAGGCTGGATTCGAAGGGAACTGGCTTCTGAATTATTTTTAAAGATTTACAGTCCATGAAGACACCATGTGGAGTGATGCAGAATAACAGGCTTAGAAGTAAAGTACAATCAAAACTAGAGTTATAGCAGACTTTTTTTGTACATGTCTGAGGTCAGTTGGACCCAGAAATAAACTTTCTATACTTTGAAGGAAGTGAGAAACAACCAAACAGTACAGGCACAGGAGAAGAGAGAGTTATGAGATTGTTAGGGTATGGTACTGCAGTATTGCAGTTAAAGTAACATATCCTTGCCTTGTCCTTTCTTTGCATGCCTGGATACACATTTGTAGCCTAATAGCTGCATACTATTTTTGCTCACTGTTACATGGGGACTTTATCAATCACAGCGTTTTAGGTTGCATTTAATATTTTAATTCCACTTCAGTTTTAAAACAGCTTATGGAATTTATTTGAATCTGATTTTGAGAATAGCTGTTATACTTAAGTTATGAAAAATTGTCTCCTATGAATTCCAGAGCATCAAGTAGATAACCCTGAAGGGAAACACGCCCCACATCTTTAACAAAGATTGACAGAAATTATCTGCTTTGAATCTTTATGTTCTTAAATGAACCAGCAAAAGACAGAAATAGTTGTAGAAGTCTCCACAAAGCTTCTCTTCAATCAGTAGCCACAGCATTATGTTCAAAAGAATGAAAGCTTTGCAAAACATGATTACAAGTAAGAACTGAGCTATCATCTGAGATCCCATAATGTGACAATTCATTAATTCCATTGCCATTAAACACACTGTAAAACACAATATTAAAATGTGAATGAGGAGCAGGCAACTCTTTGTGTTAAGTGCAGAAAGTTGCAAAGAATCTCACAGCAACAGCCCAAAATAAATGGATGCTCCAAGATGCAGACAATGTCTGGAGGTTCCCACACAGCCCCTCACAAGCTTAGCAGCTCTCCCACCCCTATTTGCAAGGAGAATCAGGATGACAGATACATAGGATCAAGTACACAATAAAAAACATATAATAGAATTCAAAAATACAATAAAAGAGACAGGAAGAAGAATAATTTTTTTTACAGATCTTCCAAATCTGTATCTCATGGAAGTGAAGCATATAAACAACAAAATATGTAGCCTACAACATGAAAGTACTAAATCAGATTTCTTAATGACTGATTTCTCTTACTTAAAGAAAAAAGCTCAGCCTACAAGTTATCTATACAACTTTTAAAACCCAAAATGCAAAAACTGTAGCCAAAAAGGTAAATATTGTAAAATGCAGCTGCAGAAGAACAAACAGACACAGAAAGGACAAAAATGAAGGCAGATTTTAAGTTGTAAAAATAGAACCTATTACCTCTTTACCATTCAGTAAAGTGGCAAAATGTTCATGTCATAGCCTACATTTGCAGGAAAAAGTAAAGGTTTAAAAACTCATCAAATCCAAACTCCTCGAAGAATTACCTGTGGGTTTTTTTGTCTTGACACGCATCAATAAAGATAATAAGAAGATGGTATCTAACCAACATGAAATAGCTATGAAGACAGGGCAAGATTAAGCTACAAAAATCATGCAAGATTAAGCTGCAGAATAGACACAGAGGATTTTGCATGTTAAGGTACTGTAGCTTATATTTAGTGAAAAGAGGAAAATATCATAGAACTTGTTGTTTGCTTAAGAAGTTACTCCTTATTAACATCAAGAAGCAGGTCTAAAATGAAGAAACCAGGCTGATGCTGTGTTGCTCTAATAATGGTAGACTACTTGTGCTCATTGTGCATAATGACTATTATGATTATTTCTAAAAGGCTGCAGGGATTCAATACCAATCATTGTGGACAAGTATGGCTTGTCCTTAAATTGATTTATTTCCCTTACAGCTTTTCTTCACAGCTGCAATAATTTCATGCAAGCAACAGCAAGCTCAAAGATATTGCAGTCACCATGAATTCTCTTAAGTAGTCAAGCAGTGGAGTGTCCAGGCTATTTTCAGTAAGTATACAGTATTTTTATCAGCAGTGACAAATGCTAAAGGAAAGAGGAAAATAATGGGTCTGGCAGCAGTATTAAGATGGTGCCATTTTTGTCACATTCCTACCAATTAAAATCTTTTCCCTTAAATTTTAAGTATTTGTAACATTTTTTACTTTCTCTTTTAACCTTTTAACTGTTCTCTTTTATGTTATATCACATCATGTTGTGCTATTTGTTCCAGTAACATCCTGCAGAGGTGAACCCAGCTGCATAGTTAATCTGAGCTGATACAGACGTTTGTTTGCTTGGTCCACATGCATAAAAACTGTGCATGTCCCACAGCATCCCTATTTTTCCAGCAGTGCTAGATTGGTCAAAAAAACCCTGTATTATCTGTACCTACACATTTTGACACAGCAGCTGCATTTTAAGTGCTGCTTTATAGTGTTTTTAATCATTTAATTGTATTGAAGAGCACAAGAAATGCATGCTGGGTATTGTGTCTTTCTCAATGCTCCTCATTAATTACTAAGCTTTGGCATGAGATAGCTCTGCTCTCATTGACTCCACTGGGGGGCAATCCGAACTTATGTGTCTCCTCCACAAATTGTCTCTTCTCCAGAAATGAATTTTCACTCACATCCTCTATCTTATCATGTTTTTCCCTGTTCCTGTACCTACAATTATGTCCTTTTCGTTGTGGGATGGGAAAGTGAGTTTAGGAGTCTGGTTACTCTAAATTTAAAAAAAAAAATTGTTTTATGAACCAATTTTATTTTCAATAGCTTAGTCTCAGTTACTCAATCTCCGAAAAAAGTATTCTCCCAAGAAATGATACTGAGAAAGTAGTTCCGGGCATTCTGTTGCTGCCAGCTGAGCTTAGTGTGCCTTATATGGAGAACTCATATTTTCTTAGGCAGAACCTCTTTCAGTGCTGGAAAAGGTGATGCCATAAATCTGTGTCAGGCCCAGATGTGCAAGTCTCTGGTGCCTAAAAGTCATCCCAGCATATTTTCATAAATGTTTTCATAAATGGTTTGTTTAGACAGTTCAAGGTAATGTGTGTACATCAGAAAAAGATCACCCAATGTACATCTGGTAAATAGGTGATGTATTAACTGTATATAAAAGGCACAGAAGTGAGGGCCAGAGGCTGTGGCTCAAACATTGGTTAGAGAATTTTGCTCACAGGTCATAAAAACAGTAACAAGGAGAGTCTCCCTCTATTTGAGCTTACAGGATTCAAGCTGTCAATGTACATCCCTGTATAAACATGTGCACCCTCCACGACAGCTTTGGAACAGCTGAACACAGAATAAAGTTGCAGATTCCATGACTCTTCTGTTTATGGTTATCTCCAAAGAAATGTATCTTTCTTACTACACAAAACGTTCAGAACAGTTTAGAAGTTTTTGCTAACACAGGTGCTTAATGTTGAAAACAGCACTGTGGGTTTTTTTCAGTTAGAATCATAATGTTTAATAATAATTTAAAATACATACAAAATTCACACATACACATATATAGTTTCTTTATTCCTTCAGGCAAATTTGTTTCTATTACTCACATTCCAGGTATTTGTTTTCCTGTATTTTCACATGCTTAATCTGGTACTCCTCTTCTTAATACCACTCTGGTATCTTTTCGGTCTCTTTCTGCCTTTATATTCTTTTCCCCACTTCACTTTTGGACCTTACTAAAACCCAGTCCCTTATGACATTATCATTTGCTTTCACCATTGTCAAGAAGGCATTTTCTTCCAGTACTGTAGGTCATTAAAATTTGCAGCCTTTTTCTAAATTTCCTGTCATACCTTTATTTCCTTTTCCCCTTAATAATATTATATAAAATTGTTCTTCATCATCTTTTTAAATATCATTCCTGTGAACAAAATCACTTGTTAATTTTAGTCAGAGCCTGGTCCATTCCTTTCTCAAAAACTAAAATAAATAAAGTAAGTAAAGGTATGACTACTTTTTTACAACATACCTTCCAGGAAAAAATATAAATACCATAAACAAGCATCCTCATCCTAATATTCAGAATCTTCTAAGATAAATTATGTGTTTATTAAGTGTTTAGACAAATATTCAGACAAACCAACACAGTATCATCAAGTGCTGTCACTCCTAGATGCCTGAATTTAAGTGGTTATACACCTTACACAGTACACAAAAAATACTTTTGAAGAGACACAAAGAATTTGGGAATAGTTACTTGAAATCAAAATAATCAAAATCTAGGCTTTACTGGGATTAATTATTTGGGATTACACCAAGGTCAACTATAAATTCTGACTAAAAGAAGCAATTGTTCTAAGAGTGGAAGGCAGCCACTACTATTTTTACAATGCTCATAGTAATATTGTGACACTGAGCCCTGCTGTAAACGGGAGCTATGTGGCATGAAATTTTCCATGAGTATCCTAGGAAAGAAAATGCAGCAGTAAACATCATTAGTCAAGCAAGACTTACATGTCATAAGCAATAGGCTAGAGTCCAGGAAGGCCACAAGGTTAAAATGCTTTGTTTGAGTAATTATAGGATTTGAAGGATTAGGCTGAACCAAAGGATTTAAGGACATGGAAGGATTAAACGGAGAAATAAATAAATTAAATTAAAGAGAATGAAGGTATAGACAGCAGCACACAAAAATGATACTACAGTCACTAATTTTTGAAACGAGAATTGTTAAATAAAATAGTTGTAATTGAAGGCAACATGATTTTGCTCTATTTGTTTGCTAGTCATTAACTGAGTCTGCAGAGACAAAGATTCTTTCCAACATATCTGTATGTTTCTGAGACTGAAGACCTAAGAGAAAAAGCACATACTTGAGGTGAGATGTCTAAGCCAACTTCTTCATATCCCATAATGTATTCCGTGGCTTCTATGAAAGTGAAATCCCAGAGTACAAACCACAGGTGAGATCACAGCCACTACAGCCTGTTACTGAAATCTGAAAATTCTTGCCATACACAAGCAAAAAGAATTCCAATCTTTACCTTGAGTTACAACATTTTACAAAGCCAAGCTTGTTTATTTTAAAAGCCTACTGCCCTCGCAAGCTGTTAACGGTGAGAATTAACTCAGGGTCTGTTTCTTGAATATTGTGGATAAGAAAAATTATTCAAGAGTTATGATGCCCAGGCAATCCACAGCTCCTGATGAATAAAATGACAAGATAACCATAGGTATATAACAGTAGGCATAAATTTAAAAAGGCTGGGGTGTTTTATGACACAGTCATAAACAAAAGCAAGATAATGGCACTTAAAACAAAGCCGTGCAAAGAGAGCACGGTTTGAAAACCAGCTTTGAAAACAGGTTTGAAAAACGACGGCGCTGGCTGCTCGGGCCGGGCCGTGAGGGGAGCGCAGCGCTCGTGCGCCGGGCTGGATGCGCACCGTGTCGCCGTGGTGCGCACCGGGCCTGAAACTACGGGAACTGCCGGCGAGGTGCCTGGCTGCAAACAAAACCAAACAGCTCTAGCAACCCAGAAAATCAGACCCTAAAGTCTTCGTACATTTCCTTAAATCTCTTTATTGAGGCCTAGGTGTTCAGTTTCTCGCAAAATTACCACCCTAAAAGCCTAATTTTGTTTGAAGAACATTAAGCAAAGCCCTAAACTGGCTAGCATTGGTTTATTATTTCCATATTAAAATAAAATATTATAGTAACAAATAATTTTCAATATAAGTGCTGTTTTTAATATTACAGTATGAGGGGTTTTTTTCTCTCTTAAGTACTATTTAACTTGCGTTTCTTGGTTCAGACAGAATATTGCTTCAGAAAACTACGGAAGTTCAGACACTAGCCCAATTCACAGGTTCTATAATTACACCTGGCCTTATTTCTAAAATAGGAAATGGCTATTGTGTCCAGAAGTGCTATGTTACAAATAATCCTAATTTGGCCCACAGATTCATAATTCTTTATTCATTAAATCAGCTAACCTATCTCAGATTGCAAAAACTTTACACATTTGAATAGAGCATCCTTCTCATCCTATTTGAGTATTTGATATCATATGCCAACAAGAAATACTATTGGTGAATATTTGCCTTTTGAAATTCAGCTTTTCTGCATCACAGAACAACCAAGTTACTTTTCTTACAAGCTGTTGTTATTTTCAGCCAAGAATCATCAGTTGTTTGCTGTCTAAAACACTAGCTTTCTCTAAAGTGAATATTCCCAGTGAAACAGCATCCCCTGACAGCTCATGCTGGCAGATTTTCCCAGACTCACTTCAGTGTGCTGAGTCCTGATCATCAGGTTTCTAGAGCGATTTTTTAGTCCTCGTGCTCATTTGGAGCTGTTTGCGGTGCAATCATTCTCACACAGTATGTGCTGAGGGGCAGGGGGAGGGTTAATTGTAAAGCTGTTCACCAGCAGCAGGGATGGCTACTGATTCCCCTCATATGGGTCACTGACCAGACACCAGATGGTGGAAATATTCTGTCCCACTAATCTGGCCCAGAGTTGGCAATTCAGAGGTTAAAAGCTTTATCCCATTACCAACTGCCTGAGCCATCCTGTCTCCAACCTGAGGGCTAAAGATTTAACAGTTAATAGTCTTGGAGTAACTACCGCCCCCTCAAATATCCCATCCACTGCACATCTCAGGCACCTACTGGGAAGATCTGGGAGACGATCCATAAATGTCAGTACATTTTATTGACTTTAAATGCTACCTAAGGAGGAATGAAAAAGAAGCCAGGCTGGTAAAATTACAGCATCAATTCGGATAGTACTACTTATGTGACGTCTGGAAGGAAAAGTTTATTGCAGAAAAAGTATCAGGAAAAGTAGAAGATCCAAGTACATTACATGTGAGAAATGCAATCTGGAAATAAACAGAGTAGGCATCATAAGAAGAAAATATCATGATGCAATTCCCTCTTGCAGGTTTCAGGAAAAGAATCACATTATTGGTATTCACACTACACAGTCAGAACACCTTAATCAGCTCAGAAGAACAGTTTTAGTGAATTTATTCATCCTATCATCCCCATTTTCTTTGCCCTCTGCACAAGTACTTTGCTCTGCTGCACATTCAAGCTTTTAATTTGTACAGAATAGATTTCTGTATTGCATCCACAATCACTATCAAAATTTCCATTTTACTCTATAAATTGCCAGAGAAGCTGCTTTTACATTTGTGAAGATGATGTAAAACATAAAATTTAGAGCTCAAGATAACTGCAAGGCAAACAACTCAGAGAATTTCTGAGCTTCTCTATATCCAGAGTTAATCACTGGAATTCTTTAAAAATGCAAATGAGTTTAATACCAGTATAAATTTTGAAAATATGAGAACATGAGAGGAAGGAGCTAGTAGGTTACTTTTAAATGTAAATATATTTACATTTCTGTATTAGACCTGGATCTATTTGGATCTATAGTCTTTCACTCCTGCAGAAAAACGTGATTCAGATTACATCTCATGATCTTATAAAATCCTGTCCCACTATAATTACCATAATTACCAGGACATCTAGTTAGACTCCTTCACCCATCTGGAAGATTGGACTGTTCAAATCTGTCAAGCTGTGCACAAAGAACTCATTTACAGGGGAGCCATGGAAGTAACTGTAAAAAAGCTGCCCTTGAGAGAGGGGAAAGGGTAAGCATAGCTCCTTGCTGCTGTCTTAGATGTCCTAGTGTTCATTTCTCCCTTCATGTTTCATACAACTTCACTTAGGGCAGCTGCAGAAATGCACACAGTGTGTATATAAAAGTTCTTGGTCAGCTTTATTCATGATAACCTGCTTAATCCATTTACAATCATGATGTTTCTAACGACTAAAAATACTCCATCTTTTGCCCATAGCTGTCCTACCACATCACACTTAGTGTGACAGTAAGTAGTAAAAAGCATTGTTCTAAGGTAGATTACACAAACTGGAATCTCTCATGTGTAATTCTTTTCCTTGAAAATATATAATTAGGTCTTGCCAAAGTATTTTAAATATTAAAAAATTCCTCAAGTGTTTAATTAAAAAAAACAAAAACAAAGACAAAAACAGAAACAAACAAACAAACAAAAAAAAACGCGGAAAAGTAGTGTCATTCTCTTTCAGGAGCCCATCCATGAAATAGGGATACCACCTCCAGCAAAGAATACATCCTATGTTTGCTTCTACACAAGAGGAGTCAGGACAGGAAGGTCTTACTGGTTATAATTAGTAAAGTTTTCAATACTTTTCCTCATAGTATCTTTCTGGATGAAATGTCAAGCACACAGCTGGATAATCATGTGATGGGTGAGCAACTGGCTCACAGGTCAGGTGCAAAGGGTTATAGTGAAGCAGATGACATCAGACTGGTGACCTGTCACTAGAGTGGTTCCCAAGGCTCCATCCTCGTCCCTGTGCTCGTCAACATCTTCATTACAGAGCTGGGCACAGGACTGGAAGGGATACTCCCTCAAAAGCAGGGAGGCCCTGTAGGGACACCACCACAGATTAGAGGGCTGGGTAATCACCAGCCATATGAAGTTCAACAAGGGAAAGTGCCAGATTCTGCACCTGAGATGGGGCAACCCTGGATGTATGGACAGACTGGGGAACGAGAGGCTGGGAAGCAATGCCACAGAAAGGGACCTAGGGGTCCTGGTTGATGACAAGTTGGACATGAGTCAGCAGTGCCTTGGCAGCCAGGAGGGCCAAGCGTGTCCTGGGGGCATCAGGCACAGCATCACCAGCCAGGCAAGGGAGGGGATTGTCCCTCTCCGCTCTGTGCTGGGGCGGCCTCACCTTGAGTGCTGGGGACAGTTTTGGGTGCCATAATATAAGATGTTATTAAGCTATTAGAGAGCAACCAAAGTAGGGCAGTGAAAGATGGTGAAGGGCCTTGAGGGGAAGCATGTGAGGAGTGGCTGAGGTCACTTTGATCAGCCTGGAGAAGACTGAGGACAGACCTCATGGCAGTCTACAGCTTCCTTGTGAGGGGAATTGGAGGGGTCACCGATCTCCTCTCTGTGATGCTCAATGACAGGACCTGAGACAATGTCCTGAAGTTGTGTCAGGTGAGATTTACGTTGGATATTAGGAAAAGGTTTTTCATCCAAAGAGTGTTTAGGCAGTGAGAAGCACCAGCCTGACAGAGTTCAGTGCTCTCGGGCACATGCTGTGGCCCTTGGGGATGGTGCTGTGCAGGAGTTGGACTTGGAGATTCCTGTGGGGCCCTTCCAACTCAGCTTATTCTGTGCTTCTGTGATAATGCAGCAGAGCGTGGAGCTACCCTGGATTTCTCAGGCAGTTTGAACGTTGCACTCATAACCACGCCTCGTCATTGCCAGCCTGCAGACAGGGCGGGGAGCGCGGGCGCTGAAGCTCCCGACTCGGGATCATTCGACATTCCCAGGCTCCCTGCCGGATGAGCAGCTCCACCCCCGGAGGCCGCACGGGCGCGCAGTGACGCGCGCGGCGGGGCGGGGCGCGGGGCGGCGGCCGGCAGAGGGCGCAGCGATG
>VZTF01002621.1:1037999-1069324 GCA_013397755.1 Cnemophilus loriae | reverse complement strand
GGGCGTGCGGGCCGGCGGCGGCGGCTGCGGGCGGTGCGGAGGCGCGGGTCGCTGCCTCTCGCTCCCCGACGGCTTCGCCCGGCGCCCCGGCACAGCTGCGTGCGGTGCCTGCCGCCTCCAGAGAGCGAGTTCTGGCGCTTCGGTCCATTTCTAAGATGGTGCCAGCAGCCTCAGCTCGAAGCAAGCGTGTGCAGTGGCAGATACGTGCCAGGAGAGCAGGGAAGGCTGTGGTGCTGCCGAAAGGGAGGACAACAAGCTGGGTGTGAGGCCTGCTGACGGATTTAATTTCTTGGGTGTGACAGATTCCAGGGGGAAGGAAGGGGGGGAAAAATCTTAAGTGCTTGAAGATCAGATCCTGCATTAATTACTTTGTTCAAAAGCCTTCAAATTATTTTTTCAGTGTTGTGCTGATTTGGCATGCAGATTTAAAATAAAGACATTTTGAACAGGGAAATCTTTTAAGGAGAGAGATTAGGTGATGGTCTTGGAAATCTTTTGTTTCTGTTTTTGTAACATGCTCTGCTTTGGAGCAAGGTTTAAGTCCGTTTGCTTAAAAGCAGCTTTCATCCATCTCTTCTTGGAACATCATTTTTGCTTTTCCTGTTCCCTTGTTTTCTTCTTCCTCTTATTCTCTGGCTATAATCAGGGAAGCAATAAAAAAAATATAGTTACCCATGGTTAGTAAAATTAAAGCGTAACAGAAGGCAGGTTTGTGTCTCTTTGGCCTTGCTGATTGGAAAGAACATGGTCTTGTCTAAAGATGTCACTTTAATTTCTTATTAACAGTGCATGTAGTTTTGATTTAAATTTCTCTAATGTTATTTCATTGAACTCGAATTACCATTGATTTGAATTCCTAAGCTTTAAAACTCAGGATTTCATTATAATATATTAAAAATAATGTTATTAAGGTATTTTATATATGTATATTAAAAAGCATATGTGAGTATGCTGATATGCACGTATTCTTACAGCTGTGTGTATATATATTCACTTACCCACTTCCGAAACGTCTCTTTTAAATTTATTTTCATTATATGTCATAGTATTGTTATGTATAATGATCGTGTGTAATATATATTTTATATATATTATTTCATAATAATTTAAATCAGCTATTTAAAAAAGAAAAGGTGTATGTTGGTCCCAGGGTAGGAAGCTTGACTGTAAATTAAGAAGGTTTTTTAAAGACTATAAACAGACTGCAATCAATAATAGAAGTGTATTTGAGGGTAGCATAAAAAGCCATGTGAAAGTTGTGTGAAATGTACTCAGAGACTGTTCAGCCAGGTGGGCGTGGAGTGAGTACTTCCTTATCCTCCACTAAGTTTGGAGCTTGAGGGGTTTGCCAATACGTCTGTCTCTGGGTTTGAATTCAAAATTCTTGTTGCAGTTTTTTTGAACTCTTTGGATTGAGCAGTAAATGGTAAAAGAAATTGCTGTATTTAACTTCATGAGTAGTTTCTTAAAGAGTTGTGTAAAATATTAATGTGGGCGCTTCGGTGTTGTGGAAATTTATTTCCTATGTAACACCTCTCAGTTATAAAACTTTTCCAAACTTAATATTCCTAGAGTGTTCACAAGTGAAAACCAACAGGTAGAAGTATCTTTAGACACTTCATCATTAGTGAAAGATGACTTCAGAAAGGACTTAACCACTGAAAACTGCTATTACTTTATGGCAGCTTAACATATTTGTAAATGGTACCTCCAGCTTCAGAAAACTGGGTTTTTGACTTTTTTGTAGAAATTGTAAATAAGGTTCAGTTATTAGACTCCTGGGCCATCTCCACAAGGAGAGCTAATGCACTCCTGGGTTCATCCTCACTAAACTTGAATGAACTGTGACTTGTGGTCATTTTCGGAGGTTCATTATGACTGACAGTGGGCCACATACAAATCCCATATGTAAGAGGAAAATGAGCTTAGATCTTAGGTATAAGCTAATTTACCAGAACTAGTTGTTCAAATAGTATTTGTATTTACTGCAAATTTAGTGAAATTCCTGTGGTTTTTATCAACGTAGGAAACTAAACTGGAACAAATTATCTGACAGGTATAGCACATTAAAAAACTGTTCTGCTGGTGTATAACACCCTTCATAATGTTGCAGAAAAACTTTGCATTAACATACTCCTTAGAATCTTGAACTCCACTTCCTTTTTTAAGAAAATTCAATATTTTAACAGCTGGTGAACCATCAGTATGTCAATTACTAAAAAAGGAATTTGAAAAAATCCAAGCTGTTTCATATTCAAAGGGTGTGGAAGCCTTCTGAAACAAAGATGGATTTTGTAACATTTGTCAGAGCTAAAATGAAAGTAAATTATGCCAGGCTTACAAAATCACTTCTACGTCATAAGATAGTGTTAATTTATTTTTGTAAACCAATTACCGTTTTGGAAGTAAATTTGACATAACCATTCATGGAGGTTTCCTGTGACCACTGTAAATTTGATAATGGCCAGTGAATTGAGTTGACCATTACTGATTTCCTGATGCATACCTATTTGGAATGCTTTCAAAGCATGAGCTCCCCTCCTTGGGAGTAACAATTAATCAGCTCTTTCATCTGAGTTTAATATTGTCATCCTTGAACTTGCACTTGGGTTACTGTGGGGTGCGGGAGAATCACAAGAGTATTTGCAATGGCTGATGCACATGGAATGCCGCAGGAAAAAGTAACTAATAAGAATTTGGACAAGGAATAGGATGGAAGAATGTGTGTTTTTAAAGGTATTGCTGATGACTTAAGATATCTAACTAGTTTACGTTTTCCTAATTTTCTAGTTACATTTTACGTTTCTTTGCAGCCATGCAAAGTAGTCCAGCCTGCGTTCTGTAAGGAAATAACATTATGTTAGTACACACGTAGATTACGTAACATGCCAAGAAGAGTTTGTCCCTCTCTGGGGGCTGTGCCCAGAACTTAGGACGATGGGAGGGAGTGGCAGAGTTGTTAATACTTGCCTTTGATAGATATGCACTTGAAAGCCTGTTAGTGCTGATTTTCTTCGCCTAATTTTGGTATGATCTGAAGAGTTTTATTGCATCTGGGAGAGACCAGAGATAGAAAATACCAGTAGAACCATCAAGAAAACTTTGCACAGGTACTATGTGTTGACTGAACCAGCTTCTTCTCAGGATACATGGCTGCTTTAGTCCTTCTGCTTCCTGAAGATTGAAGAGAATAAAAGGGGGAGAAGAGAAGATTGTTGTCTGCTGTCAGAAATCACCCAAGGGATAGGGGAAATGGGTGGAATTTGGTTCTGTCATCCTAATGAAGTCATCATCTCTGTTCAGATTTGCAGTCTACCTTGTTCAGTTACAAAATAGTTCAGGATTGTGTGATGGACCAAGGCAGAGCTGAATGGACATGCATTCTATCCTTACTTTATTTTAAAAAACTTTGTAAAGCAAACAAGGCCTCAAGGAGATAGTATAGCAGGTTGTCCTTATGAAATACAACTGGCTATGCTCATCACAAGGGAAAAGTCAGAAGTTAAAGACATTAAGGTATAGATTGTTTGACTCTGTACAAATTAGTATCTAATGCCAGTTTTAAAAACCCTCTGTATATATCCCAAAATTACAGGGGGCTGTAGTGTCTAATTAGCTATCCCTAGATGATATCCAATTGCAAATAGGAAGTCAAAGTTT
The DNA here is from genome assembly GCA_013397755.1 of Cnemophilus loriae. Classification (NCBI taxonomy): domain Eukaryota; kingdom Metazoa; phylum Chordata; class Aves; order Passeriformes; family Corvidae; genus Cnemophilus; species Cnemophilus loriae. The sequence goes on along the minus strand of VZTF01002621.1, from coordinate 1,065,664 downwards.
GGAAGAGTAAAGTACCTTTCATCCTGTAGCATTCATCTTTTTAATTGCTGACCAGCCAGGATTTTCTTAGGTGTTACTAAGCCTTTCCAAGCTGGTTTCTTAAGATGTTGACTAAGTTTGTTGTAGCACTGTTAGGTTTGTGCATACCAGATTGTTCTGCGCTGTCTGGACTATGTGGGTTGTGTATCTGAATTTAATCACTTTCAGTCTACCTTTTTTTTAATGTATTTGCACAGTCTGTCCTAGAACCCATATAAAACATTGGGGTCCACAACATCCTATGGCAAGTTCAGGTTAATTATAATTTGCATACAGCTTACCCTTGTTAGTTTTGATCCGATCTTCAGCTATCGTCTTTTGACCCTTTATTTTTCTGTTGGGCAAGAGAGGGCACAATCTCTATGCAGCTTCTCCAAGCCATTCGTTTTGTAGGCCTTTGTCTTATTTCTGCCAGCTATAAGTAGCCTCCTCTCCAGACCGAAAAGGCTGATCCACTCAGTTGTTGATTATATGAGAGGTATTCCACGTATTTTTAACTTGCCTTTGTCTGAGCTCTCTTTTTTACTTTACTGAGAAGTTTTTTTTTTACTTTTTAGGGTTGGTTTGCCTTTTTTAAAAAAAGTTAAGTAACCCTGCACTCAGTATTTGAAATACAGGCACAAATTAGTTCTGTACACTGTCACGATAGTGTTCTGTTTATTTTTCTGTTTATTGATCCATATGGAACACTGAGCAGTCCAAATGATCCAAAGTAGACTGTCCTATATCCAGATATTGTTGTGGGTGACAATTACTAGCTCAGAGACTGTGATTCCAGTAGGAACCCAGAATTTTCTCCTACCTGCAGATACATAGGCTTTGCATTATATTAATCTCTGATCATTGCTTCTGCTTATTGTATATAACAGTTCTTCTCCGCTTCTTCAGTTAGCCCTCATCTTCACAGTCTGGTGTGACTTTGTATTGTCAACGGTCTTCGCCCCCCTTTGTGAAGTAATTTATGAATATATTGAACAGCATAAACCAATGCAGGTTTTCCCCAGAGATCTGGAGGAGATTTTCTGCAGTGTGGAAACCACTTAGACAGTTTATGGCTGTTCCTGAGATGCTTGTACGTGCAAAAGCTTTCCTTTTTTTCACTTGGTTGCTTAGTTTCCTCATGATTTAAGTGAGGGCCTTGGAAACTCAAATGCAGTCTATCATTTAGTTGCCATATATCCATGTCGTACTACTCCGTACTCTTAATAAATTCCATTAATTTTGCAGAGCAGGACTTCATAGAATCATAGAATAACTTGGGTTAGAATGGACCCTGAAGATCTTCTAGTTTCAATTTCCCTGCCACAGGAAGGAAGGGACGCCTTCCACTAGACCAGACTGCTCAAAACCCCATCTAACTTGGCCTTGAACACTTCCAGAGACAGGGCATCAACCACCTCTCTAGGAAATGTGTTCCAGTACCTTACCACCCTCACAGTAAAGAATTTTGTCCTAATCTCCAGTCTAAACCTACCCTCTTAGTCTGAAGCTATTACCCTTTGGCCTATCACAAATGCTGTGGTAAAAAGTCCCTCTCCAGCTCTCTTGTAGCCCCTTCAGCCCCTTGGAAGGCCGTAGTGAGATCATCCCGGAGCCTTCTCTTCTCCAGGCTGTGTTGTCTTAGNGGAAACTCAAATGCAGTCTATCATTTAGTTGCCATATATCCATGTCGTACTACTCCGTACTCTTAATAAATTCCATTAATTTTGCAGAGCAGGACTTCATAGAATCATAGAATAACTTGGGTTAGAATGGACCCTGAAGATCTTCTAGTTTCAATTTCCCTGCCACAGGAAGGAAGGGACGCCTTCCACTAGACCAGACTGCTCAAAACCCCATCTAACTTGGCCTTGAACACTTCCAGAGACAGGGCATCAACCACCTCTCTAGGAAATGTGTTCCAGTACCTTACCACCCTCACAGTAAAGAATTTTGTCCTAATCTCCAGTCTAAACCTACCCTCTTAGTCTGAAGCTATTACCCTTTGGCCTATCACAAATGCTGTGGTAAAAAGTCCCTCTCCAGCTCTCTTGTAGCCCCTTCAGCCCCTTGGAAGGCCGTAGTGAGATCATCCCGGAGCCTTCTCTTCTCCAGGCTGTGTTGTCTTAGTGACAGCCAGGCTGAATCTTTCCCATTATATTATTTGTTTGTGTCCCCTAAGTCTTTTCTTGATTATGCTATTTGCTAATCAGTGCAACAGAGATGTCAGTCTGGATCTTCCTTCAGGCTCTTTTTAAATATTGACTGAGTTTTCCACACTTCATTTCTTTAGGTGCTTTGTCAGCTCCAAGGGAGAGGTTCTCCACCTTGGCTAAAAACACAGCTATTTCATTACTGCTTAAATGTTCACTGCATAATCTGAGACCCTCAGCAGATTAAACTATGGGAACCTCTCTAAACTGTTGGACAGTAAAATCCTTATGTATGACTTCACTTCATCAGATGTGCCTTTATATCTGATCATCTTTTGACCTTTTGAATTTCTGTTACCAGTCTTTAAGGAAAGAATTGATAGTTCTGTTGCCTCATGGTGTTTCAGCTGGGAGGCTGGGGGACAATATATTCTTACGTCAGATTTGTCAGAGTGTAAAATTCTCTTAATTTTTCTACTGGACACATGCAACCTTTTGTAAGGAACTTCCTTCCATCCAGGGTCATCTCTCTCCAGTTCAGATAGCTCCAGTTCAGGTATTTTGAGATGTTACCTTAGGCTCTTTAGAGCACAGTATTAAAAACTGATATGCTACTTGAATTTCCTTGATACGACATTTCTTTCTAGCCTTCTGATATTTTACACTTCTTTTAAGCAAAAAGCATTCAAGTTATATAGTGCTGTCATTTATTTTGGTGATCAGATTCTTACTGCTTAGTGTGAAAGATGAGGGTAGATTGAGATCATTCATTAAACAAGGAAAGATAAGGAGCAGTCACTGTCAGGCATGAAGAATTGTAAGCTGGTGGTGTGTTATGGGAGTAGTCACAAAAATTATTCTTCAGGATCAGAGATCAGGGCTTTTTTTAGCATCTAATGAGATGACTGTGGGGTTTAGTTCTGGTGATTAGAGTTTATCCCCCCTATTATTTTACAGTTATTGTTTTCTTCTCAGTATTATTCTCAAACAGTGGATAGGAATAAAAAAAAAATCAAGACGTTTTCCAAGTCCTCTTCATCACTGGCCTGAATAAAAGGATGGATTTGTTTGGATTTTAGGATTGTTGGGTTGGGTTTTTCTTCAAAAGTCCAGTTGTTCAACATACGCCTCTGTGTTGTGCTCCAAGCTCAAATTTTAATATACAGCCCATTTAGAGTCCAAATAATGGTGTTAACCAGTCTGATAAGCAGAGGAAAAGGTGTTTGTTTTTCTGAGGTTTTTTCTAAACTTCAGGGAAAAGTTTATTTACAAGCCTGTGTAGGAGAACTAGGAAGTATGGAGAGCTAACAAAAAGTGATAACTCTTCTGTCACCATCTCATAGTGTGGAAAAATTAAGTTAATGAACCAGTCTTAAGCCAGACTAGTTGGAAAAATAGTGACCACCAGCTGTTAAAGATCTTGCCCTAAATAGTGCTGCCATTTGCAATTTTTGCTGTTGTCTGAGGGCTCCATGTTCCATTTTTACAGGGTAAAGGATTCTGTTAGTAAATACTCTGTTTTTTGAGAGAGAGACCTCAAGTGAAGTTCTTTAGTACTGATCCAGTTCTAAAGAAAACTGAAACATTTGAAGAATTCTTAATGTGGTATAAATCTGCTACATAGAGTAAAAAGTATAGGACTGCTGCTAAAGATGGAGGGGAGAGATTGGAGCACTCATGTTGGGACCAGAGTTTCGCCTTTTAGGGGAAAAAACAGTAATATCAGAGCAAGTGGTTGACTTTGAAAAGTAGCATAGGATGTCTTGCTAAAACACTTTAAGAATAGCGCCTCTATGATGATGTAGTAGTTGAACCTAGTCTCAAGCAATGGATTTTCTGATCAGTTGCAAAAGATGCAAAATCATATGTACAACCGTCTCAATCTTGGTGTTGATTCTTGTAGAAGTATTTGCATACTTCAAGACAAAGGCCTTTAGACATAAAGTTGTGGGTTTTAGTATGAAAAATAGCCGAAGTTCTGTTTCGACAAAAATGGAGAGGGGGGCTGTACATTCACCAATAAACTAAGGGGAAGATCTTTCACTTTTTTCTTTTTTTTTTCTTTTTTTTTTTTTTAATGTTTGTTATTTTGATGAAATTTGCCTTCTTCTTGAAAAACAGGAATCAGTTTTTTAGCTGCCTTTCGCACTTGGAAATAGTTGTGGAACCAATTATTTTTCTATAGGCAGCAGGTGAAATTCATAGTGTGAGGAAAGAGTCTCATAAATTGCCCTATTCTTTACTTGAATTCTTGTTCGTATGGCACCCCTCAGTGCAGGTGTGGAAGCTGATGTGAAAACAAAATCTCTGCCTCTGTTTCTTGGGGTTTGGTTTTATTTCCTTTTTTTTTTTTTAAGCTGAATAGGGATTTTGAAATGCTCATCAATATGTGAAAAATGATAAGGCCTTCAGCTAACATTCACTAAAGGATGATATCTTGGGTTATTTATAGGATGGGAGATCTTGCAAATAGTTGAATTCTTTTAACTGGTGTTGCTAGCTGCATTTGAAGAAAGTTGATGGAATGTTTTAGAAAATACAACTAAATATTCTTTCCCTTGAGAACAGGGATTTGAGAGATTATGGCATCTGAAGCTCACAATGTTAAAAAACAGAAAGTATTGCATATTGAAGGTCATCCCATTGATCTCCCCAGAAAAAGAATCTCTTCTTCCACTAAAAAGATCATGAAGGAGGTAAGCTGTTTGTGTTATTTGTTGGGTTTTTTTATGTCCTCTGACAAAACTGAAGTAAACATTTTAACAAGTTCATAGTTCTGAGCAGTCTAAATCTAGAAGCACAGCACTACTAAACATTTGATGTTTAGATGTGCAATAGAACTTTAACTTGAACAGCAGTTGTATTACGAAAACTATGTGTTATAATAGATACAGGCAGTGGCTGCACGAATCAGTGCATTGTGTCATCCATATGAGCAGTAGGTACTGATGCAGTCTTACCCATGCCTGCTTTTCTGTAGTCTTGCCAAGAATGCTTCAATATAGGAGTTCTATCGTGAAAAAGTTCTTTCTTGCCAAGAGAGCTACATGGCACAAGTGAGAGATGGAGTAGGTGAAACACTTTCATTGAAATGGATCTGTCATTTAATCATACTGTTTCATCTACCGCATTGGTAACACGTGTATTTTCACTGGATTCTTGCTACTCAAAAGTGGTTTTTATAACCTCTTACCTGTCTTATTTGCTGAAGAGTACAGCAGTGTGGTACAGAGGAAGCACTAGACAGGCAAATTTACTGTAAGACCTCTTCAAACAGTGGTGAAGATGCCAATATCCTCTGTTTGTTTATTGAAATTGTGTATTAAAACTCACATGATTTTACGATTCAGTATTAACAAAAAAGATCATAACATTGTCTTGCTGATGTGCACAACGTAAATGTTACCATTAATGCTAAGTAGTATAGATGGGAGTGTTTGACCCTTTTTAGTAATACAGCTTTTTTTTCTCTATTTCCTTTCTCTCAGGGTAAGAAATCTCCAAAACAGCTGGCTTCATACACAAACAGGTAGGAGGGATGTGCTGTGTGATATCTGAGTTTAAAGTGTGACAGAGGTAGGGAGAAAGATGCAGTTGAAATTGATTACAACACCAAAGCAGACACAAATGGATGATAGGTCTTGATTTTAATGATGATTCTTGGTTCTTGTGTTTTCTTCCATAACAATGAGTCTCTGCATTAATAAAAACAGAGAACAGTATTGGTGACATGACTCCTGATAACCCAAGTGTCATTGAGGCATATATTGGGGGAAAAATGTTTTCAATAACCTGAAAGCTGACTGCTGAATTCATAATTTTATATATATATATAAACTTAATAATGCAATTGATTTGGTTTGGAGCAACCTTCACTAAAATAGTGCTTTATTATTGCAGAGTAACAGTTGGAAAAACGGTGACCAGTCCCCTCTCTCTTTTCAAAGTGGTGTATTGTAAAAGGAAAGTTCATTGTTATACTCCAAAGCCTTGTTACAGAAAGAAACTGTGCCCTAAATCTAGGGGCCGTGACATGGCAAATAAAGAAAATGAACTGGCTTGCGCAGGGAATCTGCCAGCAAAACTTCACAACAGTCGTACACACTTGCTGAATTCTAGTGACTCTGGCTCATCTCAAACAGAAGGCCCCTCATCCAAATACAGCGCATTTTTTTCGGAGGTGGGTAGAGTTTGAAGGAACTTGAGTTTAAAAAAAGAAGTGTTCCTAGTAATTAGCTTTGAAAGTTTTCACATAGATTAATTTCCTTCAATTCTTTAAATACCAGGTCTTGTGATTTACAGTCTCTGTCAGTTTATGATGATACAGTTGTCAACAGTAATAGTCCTGCCACTTGTCTGCATATTTGCATCGGGTCAGAAGCTCAGATCTGCCAGACTTGACTGGGTTAAAATTGTACCAGCACCAAAGGAGAATGTTGTTGACCTGCTTAGGTTTCATGAACTGGCAGGACACATGTCCATATATGTGTCTGTAGAAGTGTAAAAATGTTAGTATATCAATGGGAATAAACTGGTGAAGTAGGTTAGGACAATTTTCAATAGTAGCATCAACTTAGTATGTGGGAAACTAACTTAAGTGTTACTGTATAAGCTTTATTTCCTGTTACGATTGGTTGAGGAAACGTTGTGGATGCTTGCAGGGCTTCTGAAACTGGCTAAAAGGTCAGATATTTAAATGAATTGGATTTTGTGACAGTGAAGGCCATTTAAAGCCCTTAATGTTGAAGTTTGCATTTCTGTCACAATAGTATTTTGTTGCTCATCGAGGCTTGCATGTGTTTAAAGTGAGGCATGGCAGGGAAGGTAAGATCAGAGACTATCACCATGCTGTCTTGTCGTGGTGCTGTAGATGTGGGCTGCCATGAGGAGAGAGCCTTGAGAGTCCAGTAGGCTGAAGGCACAAGTCTGCAGCGCTTCTGCACTGTTTAATTTGATGGTTTCAAGAAAAGAGCAGAATACAATAACGAAGTTGCAGAAAGATGGGTAAAGAAATGAAGGCAGGGGAAGATTCATTTTCTGAGAAGCTACGGACCGGATCACTGGCCTCTGGCCACAGATGACTATTTAACTGGTTTGAGAGATGTGTGTGGCTCTGCAGTGTTCATTCCAATCCAAGGTCTAATTAATTAAAATGCCTAAACTGCATTCAGAGAAACAAGCTTTTTCAGAAATGAACCTTTTCTGTCAAAGTTCGGAATAATACATGTAATTACTTGTGTGTAAATTGTGTCAAAGTTAATAATCATCTAAGTAAAAAGTTCTCATAGTTGGTGAGAATTATAGTTTGATGCTCATGAGTGCTCATTTTGATTGTTAGATACCTCTCTTAGGTGGTAAATAGGTACAAACCTTTTTCTTGTAGCTTTCGTGTAAAGTAGGTCTAATATTTTTGTGCCCCCTTCTAAGGGAAATTTATGGGATTAAGTCTATTGTTAGATAAATTTCTAAAACAGACTCATCAACATACAGGTAGAAAAGTGTAATATCATATACCAGATTATTGTATTAGAGTAGCTTATTGTTTTAGTGCTGGCTACTTAACTTGTGGCAACTTCTTTTATATTTTTAAAAACATGCAGGTTTCTCAGGACCATGAAACTATGGCTCAAGTTCTTTTCAGCAGGAATCTGAGACTGAATGTAGCTTTAACTTTTTGGAGAAGGAGAAGTATAAGTGAACTGGTAGCCTACTTAGTGAGGTAAAATAAGTCTCTTCTTTTATATGCTTAAAATGATAGCAATCCCAAAGATGCCACAGTATTTTTAGCAGTTCCGTAAATGTTGTGACTTAGTTACACTTTTTAAATCATATTGGAAGCATATACTTCTACTAGTAGTAGGGTCTACTAGTAACACTTCTGATTTTATTCTTAATGTTTCTAGGATACAGGATCTTGGAGTAGTAGTAGACTGCCTTCCTGTGCTTACGAACAGGTACAAACAGAAAAAAGTGGGGGATTAGAATCTGCTTATAACCACACTGAAGTTCAAGCACTTCTGAAATATCTTGTTTTTTAAGTTTACAGGAAGAAAAACCATATGTTTCAGTTGGCTGCTGTGTAGATCTGTTGCCTTTAGTGAAATCTCTGCTTAAAAGCAAATACGAAGAGTAAGTATCAGCTTGGGATGTTTTTAAAACACTATTACTTCTTGGCTATGCAGAGCCCTGGAAATCAATGGGTTTTAATCCTCTGACTCTTGTTCCGTCTGCCCCTTCTCCCAACTCTGCCTTTCTCAGGAAATGAGAATGCTCCAGAATAGAAGCTTTCCTCTGAACCTTTATCCCTGAACAAAACAGTGGTGCAGAAATTCTTTTCTGCAGTATTAGGGATCTTGGGGGAGAAGACTGGCTTTGCCCTTGTGCAGATTTATTTATCCTAAACAGTAAAAAAGAATAGCGCTGAGGTTTTAGTATGCTTTATAATGTGAAATCAAGGCAGAGTTTTCTTCTACTTTTTCAACAAGAACTTCGGTTTACCACTTAGAAATTGCAAGTGTAGGCAAGTATTTAAACTTATCAATTTGTCTAGATTTTTCTTCTTCCAGAATAGAAAGTGCGTTGCTTTCTAAATTGCTTAGCAATTTATCTCAACGCTTTATCTGGCCTGCAGATAATGTACAGGGAGGGGGAAATGCATAATGTGTAAAATGTGTTGTTACAGATATGTGATAGTTGGTTTAAACTGGCTTCAGGCTGTCATTAAAAGATGGTGGTCAGAACTATCTGCACATACAGAGAAGACAGAAGATGGGTGAGTATAGTGTTGGGAAATATTTAAATGTGTTTCTGTAGCCTATTTCATCTCAGTGTTTTAATTTTGATCAGTAGGGGCACAACTTGCCTACAAAAGGCAAAATTATAATTTTAAAGGTAAAGCTTAAAAGTAGTTCTGTTGTTCTTAGGACATAGGTGGTGTTTGGATAGTCAAGTAACTGGTTTCGTTTTTCTTTTTTTTGCTACTGTTTTAATACATGTAGGACATAGTCATATCAGGGATTATACAAATGCTGTTGAAGTTGAATCAAAATTTTTCAGATCTTGTGGCAATACCTATTGTGTAGGCTAAGTCTGTATGCAGTATTAATAATTCATTTTAGTAAAAGAGGCTACTGAAATGTACTACCTGTGTTATAAAGTGATATTCATTCTTTTCCAGAAATATTCATATTTTAAAACAACAGCTAAGTGTTTTGTGGGAACAGGAGAATCATCTTACTCTGGTTCCAGGATATACTGGTAATATAGCTAAGGTAATCCAGTTCTGGTTGTGTTCAGTAATAAACGTGGTTGTATCACCTGCAGTATTCCTCTTGTTTTACTTACGCTAAACTGTGGTCAGACAGAAACACTTCTACTTTAGTTTCTGCTAATGCTTGAACGTATTGTATGATTTTTACAGAAATCTGGAGTTGATTCCCTATGATACTTGTGTGATTTAGAATGGTAATAATTTTTTTATCCTTTTTTCTTAATTTACAGAGGAAGCCTCTCCTTAATAACAAAGTAGCTAATAGTAAAGAGCCTCAAAATTGATGTAAAAAAGGGCTCAGTATAGTAGGTAGACTGTAGAAGGGACAGATGTTTTCTCTTAGATCTGTTGTTTCCATTGTTGTAAGTGTGATGCAGAATGGAGAATCTTAGCCCAGGAATGTCATTGGCATTTGCACATCAGGTAACGGGGGCAAGTGACAACATACTAAATTCTAAAGCTTATTGCTGACCTAATGCTTAGGAAATGATGAGGAGAGCAGAAGATTGATTGTGGAGAGCAGAAGAGCTGATGTATCTGAGGTGAAGCCCTGCTTGCATTTCTCAGTAGGTTGTGGTATCAGTTACATAATGAGGGTGTCTGGTAGATGCATGTCTTGCATCTCTATACACATGGCTTTCTGAGATCGGGCACCAAAAGTTACACTAGATAGAAACCTTTCCAGGTGGAGGGACTTGATGAAGGTAGACAGTGAGAAAGGAGCTACAGCAGACGCTTGGTTGTGTGCAGGATTTGAGTGAACTTGAACGTAAAAATTGCATCTTTTGCTTACATCTTAAGGAGTTTTGGGGAGTCTATAATTCTACGCTTACAGAATGATCACTTTGATGTATCAAATAAGTAAATTATTTCTTTTTTTTCTGGATCACTTTGATGTATCAAATAAGTAAATTATTTCTTTTTTTTCTGGGACTGCTGTGCACCTGCGACTTCAATTTTGATGTCCCTCCAAGGATGATTACAAACTTCCTGCAGAGTTTCAGTCAGCAGGGATGCAGAAGAACTGAGTTCTAACTCCTAACTTGGTAGAGCTATGAGAGCATGTAACGTAGACTGCCTAGTTCTTTTGCTAGATCAGAATAGCAGCTATAGGTAGTGTCAGTTTATTTCTCTAGGGTTCAGGTTCCCTTTATGTTCATTTGCTGGCTTCGTAATGTATATCAGGATAGATTATGACCAAGGTCACCTGAGCGAGTCAGAGCAAAAGTAGTACAAGAATGTTGGAGGGGTTGGGTGAAGGAATATCATGCATAACATGTTTTAACTACATGGTCATATGATGATGATGATGATGATCTTTCCTGTTCATGCAGGGAGCAGAGGAATAATAGACTAAATTGATGGCTTTGAAAACTAAACCAACTCTTCTTGCAGGCTTTTAGGTACATAAAGAAATGTCCTTGAAAGCATTAATTGAAAGTAATCGTGAAAATGGCTTGTTCTGAAATTTGGGCAAATATAATTATTCTTGTGTTATGGTCCTGATTGGTTACCCTGCTTCAGACATAGAGTTGATGTTAGAGCTATAAGTAATGTGACAAATGCTTTTTCCTTTTTTTCGTTCTAGGATGTAAATGCTTATTTATTGCAGCTACACTGACATGATGGGGAAACTATGTGTGCTTATGTGGTGAAACAATTCCCTAAAGTATCCCTGAAATATGTACTGAAAGCCTTTTGAGAAATACTGGCAGAAGAGAACTGAACTGTCGAGCTGTTTAATGAAACCACTAACAAAACCCTAACAATCTACTTCACATTGAAGTGGAAAAATGTCTAGTAGGAGCAACTTTTACTTCAGTGAGGTGAAAGTGCACTATGAAAACTGTATGCCTTTGCTGCATTTGGGATTCCCTCAGTTACTAGGTATTCCTTTAAATGCTACTGTGTTTTACAACATCATCGCATAAAAGAAGATGAATTATACTGTCATGAAGATAAGACAGCAGAACCAGTTATAAGGAACCAACAAAAACAATCAGCATTAAGAGCTTTTAAATGTCTCTTTCACAAGAGAACTCCAAAATGCACAACTATCTTCCAATTACGTTAAAAAAATACAAAAAACTTTGGGATATTCAGTTACTTCTATGTTTTAATCAAATTATTAAAGACAGTTTTTGTTTGCACTATTGAGAAACTATACAGCAAAGATGCCTTAATTACTAGTGTTTCAAAAAGCCAATGTGTTAAGATGCAAATAGCTATTATGTTCAGATTGTGATGAAAAACTACAAAAATCAGGGTTTCACATTGTGTAGTTAATGAAACATTGCACATATACAAAGATTCATGTATGAAAAATATTATAAATACCTGAAGTTAAGCTTGGATAAACAGTTATTGCAAATGTCAGCAGAATGGTGAATTTATGTCTAACAAATGTTTTTATATTGTATGTGGATTTCTAACACAGTAATCTTGTTCTGTATCATTCAAACTACATGCAAATAAGTAAATATATTAAATATATCTACTGTTTTTTCTTTTCAAGTTCAAAAAAACCAATTTCTAGAATAATCTCTTCCACAGTACTTTTTATTGTAGATATTTATGTCTATTGTTTGAAATGTTTACAGCCAGGTGAGGCCATGTTACTCAAATCATACCCTTTTTATACTACCTCCTTGAAGAAACTGACAAAGAGCTTTTGCAAAGTTGATCAAGTTGTAGCCTGATCAATGATGGCAAATTCATACCAACAACAGCATTGAGAATACAGCTATAAAATCTTTTACTGTCATATTGATATGCTGTTCTATTTTAATTTAAAAGCTATATCTTAATAGCTCTGAGGGCGTCTTAATCTTAGGCTTGCTGTTACCTTTTTTAATTTTGTGATTAGGAAGCATGCTTTTTCAATTAAAACCTATGAAGTGCCAGCTCTTCACTTAAAAGTATACATGCACAGCATGTATGACCAAATAGACTACTTCCTTAAAAATAAGTACTTGCAAGGGTTGTTTTCATACCTAGCATTAAGCATGTGCACTTTTATTGACATGCAGGAGAAGATAGCCCCAAGTGGTTTTTGCTTTACAGATTAAAGAAATGAATTTTAAACTCCTGTAGTGGTCAATAACTTTAGGCCTCCTGTTGCTTTGTTTTATATTTAGGTTATGTATCATTGTTGCTGACTTCTGAAGGCCAACTAGACATCTGTCATCAGAACTTGGTGCTTTTGGTTATTTGACTGTTCTATAAACCACCAAAGGTTTTGCATTTTCTAGGGCAGTCAGTTACAAAGAGTTTCTGAGACATCCCTAAACTGAGAACTTTGTGGGACAATCTGGAGACATGCATATAGCCAATATTTTTGCTAGAATTGTTATTTATCATTAGAGATATTTCATGCTCAAAAAGTTTTGAGATAGGACTTTTCAAATGTTCTTATTATCAATTAAAAATTTAAAGGAACTTTAGTATGACAACATTCTTGTATTACTTTACTGTTCTGTTGAACACTTAAATTTAAAAGTAACAAAGTCTAGTTTTGTAATTTGGGTAGCAGTTGCTGAAACTCTTAGATTATTCCTCAACGAGAATACTGTTTATGGAAACTCAGATTTATTTTTTGTAATAGACAAAATAAAGTAAGGCCATTTATTTCTGATGATACAAGAATGCATAGTTGTAATTGGTTAAAGGGATATTCTAGTATTTAAAAATCCAGCTTGAATGTAGATTTAGATATATGGGCTTATAATGAATTTTGTATGTGGCAGTAGAGTTACCAAATCCTAACTGTGGACATTGCTTTTGTTTTAGAGGCAAAGCAAGATTGACTTGAGGATCATTACTGAGGAATATCTGATAAAGTAATGCATTCTTTTTAACTGCCAAAAGTTGTATTTTGACAGCATCAATAATACAGTATTAAATATTGTCATTAGTATCTGTGCCTTATTTTAAATTAATTTTTTACTGTTTTCAGGCAGCTACTAGACTGTAAGAACAGGATTCAGGTGTCTGTATTATGAAATTAATTTTTCCATCTTGTTCTTAATTCATTTGAACTATTCACACTAATATTCAGGCTCAGCTTCTTGCATTCTCTTTAGTTCTCAAATGGCTAGGAATCAGTTTTGCTGTCACAGAATATATGTGTATAATATTTGGTCGAAGTTGGCATGAGTTAAATGTCTTAACAGCTGTGTAACCACTAAATTCGTATAGTTGTCTCAGTGAATCTAAGAATTAATTTTATGAGCTATCACATGCATAAATGCTAATCTTTGTGATACTTTCTAAAAATGCTATTTCTAGGATGTGTCAAAAGATCCAGGCAGAATTAATCCTTTTCCTGTATGTTCTTGTGATGCAGAAGCATGTATGTACTTGGGGATGAAGGATGCCTCCACAAAGCTGTTCTTCGTGTTATACCACTTGATATGAAACTGATGTCTTTGAAAAATAGTGTGTCTTTTGCCTCAGTGTTCCCTGAAAGTACTTGAGGCTGTTTTGCTGAAGGAGCACTTCTTTTTAAGTGTGACCCAGGATTTGCCCATCCCCTAAACTGAAATTAAAGAATCCTTCTGGCAAACTGTCTCTTTCTGCGGGGCTGGGAAAAAAAAGCCCAATATTTTGTAAATGTAAGCAGCCAAGCTGAGATATTGCTGATAGTTTGCTGAAGAGTGGAGATGGAAAAAGCTGTCCCATTAATTAGCTTAGCTGGGTATGAAGAAGTTAGCATGTCTTAATGATTATGTATGTCTCTTTTGAAGGAGCTATGCCTATTTCTCAGGAAAGAGTCCTCTACTCTTACATCACACTGGTACTGCAGTTTCAGACTCCTTAATAGTGCTTACAGATTGTTGCTGGTATTAAAAAAAAAAAGCATCAACCCTCCAAGAGCTTACCCTCTGCAGTGAGATATAAATAAAATGATTTCTTGCCTCCTGTAGGTTGCTTCATCAGAGGCTGCAATTGTAACACTTGAGATGCAGGAGGGGTGGGAGAGTAGGAAAGGACAAAGTACGCATGCCTTGTGCTGGATGACGTTGGCCCCACTGCATTATACTGTATGTATCTTAAAGCAGGCTGTATTTTCATTTTCTGGCATCTGAATTAGGCAAGTTTGGAGTTAGAGGTCTTTATGCATTTTGCATTGAAGAGAAAAAAGTTTTGAAGATGGATGCTACAGTGTTCATTCGTGATTTTTAATTTTTTTTTTTCTTGAAAGAGTGGACATTCTTGTGTGTGGAAACTTGAAAGTATCTTATTTGAAGCTTAAATTTTAGACTAGCAAGTGGTTGCTTTTGCTGGTTCATCTTGCCAGATCTTCCAGTTCTACAGAAGACTGAATGTCTTAGCGTGGAGATTTGCAGCTATTTTTTGTGCCTAGTTTTCTGGTGCAAAGTGAAACTGGTGGTTCATAGTCAACTGTTTCAGAATACAAACCCATGCAAATTATGGTACTGGTGTGAAGTTATTCCAGCTTTGCACAATGCAAATGCTAAAATTTATGAAAGCAGTTGATTCTTTTGAGATTAACTTTCTATTGAGCTGATGCTGCATTAGTGACGGAAAAAAATTAGGCAGTTTTTAATAGCCTTGGTAAAAGCCAGACAGTGTAGTCTAATTTTTGCCTTCAGTCTGCCATCCTACACACAGTAATCATTGTAGGCTTCAGATAAAGATTCACAGAGAAAATAGATTGAGCATGTTTGTGTTGTTAGTGCTTGTTATCCTTCTTTAAGCAATTTATGTTTATTCCATGAGTTAAATGGCTTGTTTTATGTCTCAGAATGAGACTAAATGCAACTATTTTTCTCCCCCTTTCCACATATATTCTTTAGCACTTAATGATGTTATTTATTGCTCATCTACTTTAAATATACTAAGAGTGTGTCTTGTTAGAAGTGAGGACGGAAAGATGAAAATTCTAGACAAAACACAGGGCTAGCTATTTAACATGATTCAATTTGAAGCAATTGTGAAAAATTTCCATCTTTAAAACTTTTCACACACATTTTGTTAATATGAATTTAAGTGTGCACTCACAGCTCTAAGTTTGACTTTTAACTTGGTTGGAAAAAAATAAAGTGCTTTCATTCTAAATAACCATAGTTGCAGTATTGTTTCTGTTCTTGTTTTTTGCATTGAGTACTAAGCTGGACTCTGATACTAACCTGCCATAAGGGAGGCAGGAGGTGTAGCACTGTCCCTTAAAGGGATAAAATGGAAATACTCACATAGTCTTCAACTACTGCAGTCCTAGAGTATTTTTGTTTCTGTACTGACTGGAGTTTAATGGTATATCTATGTAGATTGTGGCTGCTGATCACATGGCTGTAAAATGAGATCTGCTACTTTTAGCTTGAACGTGTTCCATAGTGTTTCTGATTCATACGGATCACTGCTTCAATTCAGGTAGTCGTTACTTTGAATGCTGTAGTGTAGATGAGCAGCTAAGTGTTGGGGGTCTCAAACATCTGTTCTTTGCTGTAACAAAACACGAGGATGCCACTTTATGTTTCCCACCTTTTTAATCTTCCCTTATTCTTTCATTTAAGTGCTTAGAACCATTTGCATCTTGTTTGGAAAGTGATAGATGCCAAAACGTGATAATATGCTTTTACAAATATGCTTCTGACTTCTTTTGATACAGTTCTGTGAATAACAGTTTTCTGTGGATTTGGGAAGGAGGCTGTTTTCTATATGTATAGGCTTGAAATAAACAGAACTAGTGGACTTTCTGATACTGTAATGGTATTCTTGATACTTTCTTTTTTACATAAGCACTGTGTATATTGTGAAACAATTAAACCAAATCTAAATATCAAGATAAAGTTACATTCCAAAACTGCCTGCTCTTGCAGGTGTAAGTGTTGAAATACATATGCACCCTAATATCATACTTTAAACTTGCTTGTAGACAGTTTAAAATAGCTCTTGAAATTTATGTCTCTTTGTCAAATTGAATCTATTGAACTTCACTTTCAAAAAGCCCAAATTATGTTTGGATCTTGCAGTTGCCACTTCTACTCATTTCAGATATTCTATGGACTTAAAAACTTAATGTAGTAAGTATTCCACTTTCAGAAAAATAGCTGGTCTTTTTGTCTTTTGTGATAACAGGCTTTCATTACATCTGTTCTGCATGAGACAAACTTCTTTTCTGCAAGAGTTAAATAATTTTTAGAGACACTGTTTCAGAGGAGGGTTGCCACATACAAGAAACCTGTAGCATTTGGTTCCAAATGGGGAAATTGCACAAATACAGGCAGCTGTTAGGACAGTGCACATTTCATTACTATTGAATTGTCTTTTTTCATGTGAATCAGCTGTCCTATTATCTACTTAGTCTAGATAAAAGTGGAATGATGGATTACTGGGGAGTTGAAGTCTTAACGGCTCTTGGCTGTAAGAAACCAAAACTGCTCTTTCCATCCTGATGAAATTGCTCCAATGAATGCAGAAAGGAACTGTTTGTTGTGTGTTTGGTTTGGAGAGAAGAAATCTCTTAATACTTTCTGTGTCTGCTAATAGTACTTTGTCTTGAAACTTAGAGGCATAAGCATTTATGTGTGTTTGCTTAAAATTTTAGTAATTAAAATAATAAGTTTCTGACTGAATAGGGAAAAAAAAAACAACCTTGCTGCATTAGTTAATTTCTGGATGACTCTGCCACCTCATGTTCCAGCTGCAGGAAACAGTAAATTATAAAAATATAATTAACTATCACTGTACAAGTAGTAATAAAACTTGATTTTCAACATTGTAAGGTTTAGGCTATTACTAGTGAAGCAGTAAAGCAAAGCAGGACTAAAGAAATAGCTGCCAAGTTTTGTTCTCAACTTTGTGTTTTGGTAAGTCTAAAAAGCTTGACTTTTTAATCAGCTAAAATGAGTGGTGATCGATGGAAGTGTTAATTCTGGAGTAATTCTGTGCTAACAGCCAGCATTAGCATAAGAAGAAGCAGAGTAGCTGGTTGTCAAGTGAACCCTGCCCACCAGAGCAACTGTCTTTTCACATAAATTTTCTTAGAGCCTTTTGCCTTAGGTTTTTTTGGGTTGTTGGTTTTTTTTTAAGATGTTAAAGTAAAGGTGGTTTTGGATAAAGAGAGCAGAGAGGGAGTTTTCTAAAGCTGTTAATTGGAGTAGTGCTGCAAGATGTATCTCTAAACGTGCTGTCCTCTGAGTGGTGGCGTCAGTAATCATTACAGGGGGGTTGAGGGCCTAAACATTTTAATCAGGACTGTGGCCAATATGTGCTGTCCTGGATGTCAGTGTAGGGAATTGCATAAAACTGGGGAAGGAGGAGTGTTTAAGATACAGTACAAAAATTCCTATTACCTGAAAAGGGTGCCTGTGATTGTTGGGAGATTGGGGTATGATGATAACTCAAAAGTCTTTTCAGTCCTGTGTGCCTAATTCACAGCAGCGAGGCACTTGAAGGAAGGCTGGAGACCTGATGCTCACAGAGCAGTCATTTTTCCTCACACTTGCTGCTTTTCCACTCCTCTGACATGTTGGGGCACATCTGCTCGGCTGAATTTCCAGCTCCCCATCCTTGTCACTTATCCAAGTGAGAATAAAATACCTTCAGATTTGGCACACCTAGTTTCCCAGGTGATGTCTTGTCCCTCAGGTCTTCCAGGTTCTCACTACAAAACAACTTAGTGCCATTGAACTGTGAAAACGCAGAGGCTTATGCCCTGCACAGAGCAGCCGTGGAGGACACCATGATATTTAAGATGAAGCTTAAGAGGGTTTGTGTGTGCGTAAATGTTTTTTAAGCATGAATGCCCTACCAGTATTCTACTGGGTATTAATTAAAAATGCCCACAGTTCTGAACCTTTACAAATGGTAGGCTGGTGACTAGTTACAGAGAAATCCTGCTGCTTAGGGGCGAGTTGTTTGTTGGTTTGGGTTGGGGTTTTTTCCTATTCACTCATCTTGCCTCCCCCTCTGAGTACAGTTCTTTAAATTTGTTGGTGCCAATTTGAATTCTCATTTTTACAAGCTTATGTCTTTCATGTTTTTCCAACCACACAAAATAATCGGGAGGTTGGGTAGAGTGAGGACGTGTTATGTTCACAAAATGCTGTGTAAGCACATTTGCACTCATTTCTGTGCAGAAGTAATATTTTTGCACTTTCCTCTGCACTCCAGTACATTTATGTTTCTATTGGTGGCATGTCCCTTGATATCTCTAAAGGGGTTCTTTCCACCTCACAATTCTTGATTAAAAAAGCAAATTAGTTGCTTTCCAGATGAACAGAGAAGGTTGCTACTAAAGCTAAAAACCAGAAGGAGGGGGGAGAAGCACCACCAGACCACAAACAGCAATTCAAAACTCAACCCAAACCAAAAAACTAGAATTCACTTGTCTCTAGCACAGAGTAGTGCTGTAGCCAAATGTCAACAAATGCTGCTCTCCATTTTTCATTAAAAAGGGGACATAAGAATGCCTTTCTGAGGAAGGAGTCTCTGACATTACAAATTGTTTGGGGTTTTTTTAGGGTTAGTGCACTGTGATTTAGTTTACTTTCTAAGTGAATATTTGGTTGGTGACCTCAGCCACCTTACCCTGAAGGGCTGTAAATAAGAGGAGAACGCCCTTGGAGCTTTTCTTCACAACTGGCAGCTTGCTAACTTCAGCTTTTACCTTAGGGAGTAGCGAGGCATATTTCAGCATTTCTGTTTGCAGGATTTGGCATACATACTTCTGATGCTGCTTTCTTATTTGATAGTTCTCGCTGAGCTCTGGAAAATGAGCATTTAGCCTCTGGTGATTCCTTTAAGTTTAGTTTGGTTGAAAGAGTTCTGATGTCAAGGATTCTGCTTATGTGAAAGGAACCATAAGACCTCTCTTCCTTTGTAAACTCACCAAATCTAAATCTTGATTGTAATAGGCTTCTGTATTGAGAAATCATTAATCTACAGATCTTTGTATCCTCATTAATACTTTTTTTCTGACAAAATTGATTTGTCTGTGGTTCCTTTGTGGTATTTACTCACCTTATGGTATTTTTCCTACCTTATAGAGCAGTTTCTAGCCATTAGCCCTATGATACATCTCCAAAATACTGCTGTCCATGTGTTTCTGGTTTAGCATAATTGTCTCACTTTTCAGGCATTTATATGAGGTTGTCTTTTGGCCAGGAAATGTATTCAGAACTTGAACTGATTTTAATAGTCCAAAATAATATCTTCACTGGTGTTTAGGAGCAGTATGGTTTTTGATGAAAATATCATTTGTGTTGGCTTTGCAGCAATATAATTGAATTTTATGGTCTCAACAATGAGAGACTCAAGTGAGAGGAAGAACTAATTTGAGTCGGATGGCTCCAGCAAGCCTACCTTTTGTTCCCACATTTACTGGTGAAATAAAAGGAAGATAAGCAGCAATTACTGATTTAAGGATGGTTTGAACCCAGCCTCAATCACAGCTGCTGTCTCATATATACGGCTGCTGCTCCTCATGGCACTGCCAGCAGTCAGCCGTGCAGAGCTGTGCCATGTGTGGAGCAGCTGCAGCACTGCTCCCTGATCTGCTTTGTAAGCTTCAGACACAGCATCACCTCTGCTAAGAGACCCTTTTGGTGAACCCTTAGTAGGATTCTTTCCTAGCTGAACTACCCTTAGAAGATGTTCCAAACTCTCATCTAAAGTTGTGTCGACAATTCAGTTATAAAAGAGCCTGTTTTTCTTTCCTGTATGTGCCTGTTCTAGGTTAAGATGTAACTGTGTGCTTTGTATGCAAGGAGAACCGTCTAATTCTAAATGCACAAGCTCAGACTTTCTAATCACCCTGTGTTTTGTCTGCTACAGAGACTGTCCAGCCAGATGCTGGGCTGTGAAAAAGCCTGCGGTGGGACTTGCTGGTGGTTCACCTGAGCTCAAGCTCTCTGTGGCCCTGCTGAAGAATGCTCCTCTTCCCAGTAGCGACACTGCAGCCTTTAAGAGGTCCAGTTGCTTTTTCATTGAGCATCACACTATTTTATGGAGAAAAGGATAGCACATAAAATAAGATTATCACTTTCAGAGATGAGCGGAGTGGTGCGTTTGCTTTAGGTTGTTTGTTTCTTTTCTAGGCAGGTATTACCTGGGACCTCAGTGCAATGTATATTTTTGTTAAGAGTTTATGCACTGTTTTTTCCCCTCTTCGTCCCACCCACCCATCCCCACTTTTGCATGAATACAAAGCAGCCCTGGCAATTATTTGATTTTGTTTTCTCCTCCTAATATTTTGACATGTCAATATCTAAAAACATATCTTTACACTTGCAAGAAGTAATTCTAAAGTAGACACCAGAGTCTCTGTCACCTGGAATGAACACCAGTTTTAAGATGCTTTGCTGAATTCTTCAGGCTTGCAGGAGACAGTAAAAGTTGTAAATTAAGTCCTGCAACACTCTTTCAGTAGATCATAGTTACTTTATTTGCCTAAAATAAGAATCTAAAAGCAAAGCACAAAGTGAAATTCAGGACTTTTGCTATCTGTGGCAAAGCTGCTACTTCAGTGAGCCCTGGATTTTACCAGCCATTACATGGAGTTTCCCAGAGGAGCCTGCTGTCAAATATATTTACAGTACATTTACAAATAATGAAAGCAAATAGCTAGAGGGGAAGAAAAGGCATTGCAAGGTCACTTATGCTATTATTTTTTTTCCAAAAATGTATGAGAAATAGAAAAATGACCCATGTTTATATATCTCAAAAAATTGAGAAAGGAAACAAAGGCTTCCAAACCCATGAATCATGTGGCAAGTACAAAACTTCATGCTGCAGTTGGAAAGACTACATGATAATGCTAGTATTATAAATCTAAAAATTATTTCATTTAACCCCACAGTACTTATTTGAGAATTGGCAAATCCTGCTTCAGGCTAAACTATTAAAGTAAAAAAAATAGGTATTAATATCATAAAGATGGAATCACTGTACTCCCATAGGACTCTTACCTCTAGTCTAAGGCTGACACAGATGTATTTGAGCCAAACAGGAACTGCTACTACTACTACTACTACTTATTGCAAAGCTGTTAATGAGGTTGCTTTAATGAAACTGTTTAACACACTGAATAGCAATGTAACAACACATAGAAAATTAGCTTGTTTGCCATTGATTAATGATAGATAATGTGTGCAGTTCCCCACAGTGGGACATTTGAGCAGTTCTCTGTCATGTACAAACTCAGGCTCGTTAAGGCGTGTCTTCACTTGCACAGTCTGATTCAGCATAAAAGCCCACACAAATAGGAATGCACTTTAAAGATAAAACCAAGATTCATATTTAGCTTACTTACAGAGTAATGAAGGTGTAATGCACCTCTAAATTATTTCATCCAGATAATCAAGGATTGAAGGATAGAAGAACAGAAGTTGCATATTTCGACAATAGCTTGAAAAGAGTTACAGGAGAATTACACGCCAATGCATTGAAAGAAGACAGTAGGAAAAGGTTACCAACAGTTATTCTTCTAAATGTTGAATTTCAAAGAACTAGCAACTTGGTAAATTTGTTTAGGTAACAGCTGTGCATGTGTAGAGTTATGTGTCTCAAATGCTAGCCTTCTACAAGAAAGGTGTGTACAGATGAACTTAAAACCAAGGAGAGTTACAGTTCTCAGCTTCTCAAAAATGGACAGAATGTGTTTAAAAGAAAAAGTTTTCTACAGCTACTGCTGAAGATTCACTTCAATTCAAAGCCACTGTAATTTTCTCTGTAAATGAGAAAAGGAGTGTAAGACCCAGCTTTGTTTCTTTTGCTTTGTCAAATAGTGCGAGCTCACAGGTTTTACTACTTTTCATATTTAGTTTGAATCTAGATTTGCTAGTACACTTTAGTAATACACACTGTCAGCTTTTGTAACAACATTTTTAATACACCAAAGAAAATGTTTATCATCTAGAAATGACTACTCCAATTCCACTTGCATCCTTATACTTTTAAGTTCCACTATATATTGTGTAAAATAAAGCTCCCCCCACCCCCCAAAAGAAATAAATTAAGGAACAGTAAGCTTTGAAGTAGTGCAAATCAATCTTTAGTGGCCTTTGGTCATTCTCCACCTTGAAAACCAGCATCAACTTTCTGATAGGCCAGAAATGGCTTAACTTCCAGCCAGAAGGATGATCTCTGCTGCTTTTGGCCTTTCTTTCTTCAGGTTCTCCTAGCACAGAAGTAACTGTAGCATAATTTAAGCAACAGCTGAAGGCAGTCTGAATTACTGTAGCCCTTCACATGTCTGATGCAGGATTTCCCAGACTTTCTGCAGGGCAGACAACTTGTAGACCTGCTCTGTGAGTGTGTCACACGCTTGCTTCCTGAACAGGCTTCCCTCTGGTAGAACATCCTACGAAAGTGCTTGCAGCTGCTTTGTGTTGCTCTGATCTCCTGTCAGATGTGAACCAATTCTCCACAGCATATGAGCTTCTTGAGCCTGAAATACAAAGAAAGGAATGTCATTGTGTGATGGTCTATTACTAACACTGCAGTAAAGCAAAAGCATGCTTTCGTATGTCATTCTGTAAAGGATGTGATGATAATGCTGTATTATGTGGAGGCCACCTTGTGGCATTATGGAAGTAAAATCCAGATGTAAGAAAACAACAGGATTTACACTGCATACCAGGAAATAAGGATTCTAAACTGCTTATATTTTTAGAACCCAAACATCACAGTGATGTGTCATTCTAGCCTCATGTGAATGATTACAGGTGCTGTCCATACAAGTAACAACACAGTAATCTGAGGACGTGTGTAGCACCATTCTGTGGGTCATAGCTTCTTACCTAGTCAGCTTAATGAATGCTGCAATTCTTAAACCCACTGCTTGCATGGTTAATGCACAACTGCTGGTTAACAGACATGTAGGGGCAAATTTTTACAGAGAACAGGGGCAGATGAGGAGTGCAGTCAAAGTATTGTAAAACTGACTTCCAGGTTACCATCATTTGTTCTGCTTGCATGAGGGAGTCTGGAAATTTTTACAGCAGGAAAATTATGCTACTTTTCCGTGCACTTAAACTATTAATTAAATTTCCTCCATCAAAGAATGAAATTTGAATTTAGTAAAGATCAGTTCAGTTGCAACCAGACAAAACTGGCTATCATCTTGCAATCTCAATGTCAGCATTTGGTATCTCCTAAGGTAAGCGTGCCAAAGTAGAGTATCCTGTTCATGGTTTTGGACATGTATAATAAGAAGATGAAAACAATTCATTCCTGAAAAAAAAAAAAGTCCTGAAGAAGTTTGTCCAGCCAACTTGAGGTGAAAGCAAACAAGGGAGTAGGGGAATGTTATCTCGCTGAGACAGGAAAGTCCTCAATCATACATGCTGACTCCATGCTGTGGGGGTGGATGTGTTGGAGATGCAGGAATAATTCTGACAACTGCAGAGTTTGCAGGGGATTAAGAGATTTTCTGCCCCAACATAGAGTCATTTAGATTGCCAAAGACATTTTAGGTCATCGAGTCCAACCAGTAACCTGACACTGCCAAGTCCACCACTAAACTATACCCCTAAGTGTCACATCTCCATGTCCTTTAAATACTTCCAGGAATGGGGACTTCACCACTTCCCTGAGCAGCCTGTTCCCATGCTTGACAACCCTTTTGATTAAGAATTTTTTCCTAATGTCCAATCTAAACCTCCTCTGGTGCAATTTGAGGCCATTTCCTCCTGTCACTTGTTACTTGGTTGAAGAGGCTGATCCCCCCATTGCTGCAACTTCTTTTCAGGTAGGTTTAGAGAACAATAAGGTCTCCTCTGAGCCTCCTTTTCTCCAGGCTGAACAACCCCAGCTCCCTCAGCTGGGAGATTTGTGCTCCAGACCCTTCATCAGTTTCATTGCTGTTCTTTGAAGGGGCAATCTGTTTGAAGCTGACTGGGATTCTGGAGCAACTGAAGATGGCCTGTGCACGTTCTGCCCCAAGTCAGAGACCCTCTCAGGGCATCTTATATTCAGGAGAACAAAAAGACTGTTGCTGAACTCACGCTGCAATCCTGACTTTTCTGTCTGTTACCATTTCTCATGTAGCACAGTAAATTGCCAGTAGATGGCATTATGATTCCACACCACGATTATTTTTCTTGTTTTTTAAAAATGGCACTGAAAGAAATATGCAGCACAATTTTTGTTAATTTTGTGTTTAATCATAGTAAAGCTCCTTGGGTAGGAGAGAGCTCAGTGAATAAGTTACCTGGCTGTGGTAGTACACAGTACCTTTATGCTGAACTCTTCCTTCTATCTTCAGTTTGTGTATTCTCATAAATCTGCTGGCTTGGCTGGGCATTTTGATTACTTCTCACCTCTAGTTTATCAAAAACCAAATAGGATGTAACTATGAGTATTCCGATGGACATATAGTTCTTATTTATTCTTCATGTCAGCAAGGATTGTATCCTCGCTTCCACTGAACATTTGTGAACCAGCATTACTCATCTGGTGTGTTGAGTGTTGTTATCTGTGTATTTATACTGGGGGACTGACTCAAAGATTGTGGTAAGATTAGAGGCAGATGGCTGAAGGTACTTCCTGCTTGTCTGGTCAAAGTCAGCACCTCTGCATATTCAGCCTGAGTCATGCACAAAACAGATTTGGGGCTGCTGCTGTTCGTGGTCCAGTGTCTATCTGGTGTATTACAGTAAACCAGTATCAATGACAAGTCATCTTCATTTTCAAAAGCAAATATTTAAATACTAGCCAAGGTACTATTAGCTTTATGGAAAGAGAAGTTTTCAGAGCAATTACACTGAAATGTTCAAAGGTGAATTAAATGCTTCACTAATGGTGACCTGTAAGCCAAAAACATGTAGCAAGTTTTGCTAGCATTCCGACTGTGAAAAGGATTATCAAAAAATAAGTTCTGCTGCATTTTTTGCAAACTCCTTTTATCCTTGAGAGATCAAAAAACTGAGCATCCAACAGTATCTCAAACCACTTAATTCTTTGTAAACAGCTGTGATGATCTTGGATTCTGATGTTGCATTCAGAGGGATTTAATGGGTCTCCTCTGCTTTTTCAGTTTGTATGTGAAACCAAAGGTGACAAGAATCTGGAGACACAGATTTCAGTATTATCAGTGTGATGGCATTACATTAATCTAGACTTTCTCTTTGTTCAACCCATTAGGGACTGTCAGCTCTCATCCATCTGGCTGACAGTTCTGTAGCGTTAGCGACAGCTTGTTGAAGCAACTCAGACAAAACCGAAAATTTGCTTGTGAGCAGGGTAGAACTTTTAAGAAACTTGCAATTTTCTATGTAGCTCTTACTCAAGGAGTGAATCCATCAATGAAGAGGCAACTACAAAACATGGAGGTCATTCTTGACTGCAATTTCATAGAATTGACTGTTCATAGAATTGTTTGGTTGTTTCCAATGAACTGAAACTGTTACTTGGCGGTTTTGTCTGTCTTTTGATGAGAGATTCACTTGAAATCAAGCTGCGGAAATGACTTTGCTAATAGTAAAATTCCTTCTAGAAGAAAAACAGGTAGCATCTCCCAGCTGATGTACTAATTATTTTGATAAATATATACCTGGATGTTTTTGTGTCTTTGTACTACTGTTGTTCTGGGATTTGTTCTTTTTACCTAGAAGACAAACACCCTCTGCACGATATCAAAACTCACAAAACAGCATTGTGCAATCCACTCAAGCTGATGATGTAGCTAGTCTTAACCAAAAAATGCAGTAATCAACCAAATTAATTTTTTTCTCAGTTGTTTTCTCAGTTTAAAAATATGGTAACTGATATATCTGTATGAAAGAGGACTTTTAATATGTAAAGAAGTTACATGGTCAGAGGACAAGAGACTACTAACCTAACACTGAAAGGGGTGCATGCTAGTGCAGCTGTTGGATAAGGCAAGATGCTGTTGATCTTCTCAATTTGTTAACAGGATGATATATATATAGAGAAGCTTGGATTAGATTATGAAAGAACAAATAAGGGGGTCTTTTTCTTTGGGTTCTCCAAGGATTTAAACCAAGAAACTCTATTATGTAGGTTATAAAAATAATTAGGATGAGGAAATGCTTAAAACTGGAGGGCATGATCATTCATACTGTGGTCTGACAGTATCCCAATACAGTTCCTTGAGGATATTTTAAGAATAGGAGCATTTTTACACTAACTGCATGGTATGTCACTGTGAAGATGATGTCTGTCTGTGGTGTTGTACTGGAAAGAGTGTTGTGTCAGTAGCTTTAACATAAAAGCTACTGCTTGGTGGTTCTATTGGTAAGTACTTCTAGCACTATTCAGTTCTGGCATTCTTATGTTTCTAGCCCCAAAACTGCTGGAGTTGTAAGCATTTGTGAGCTTATGTGACAGAAGAACCTCATAGATCATATGTCTTCCTGACTGTCTCCAAAGTAGAGACAGCTCAAAGGTACTAACAGACAAATAATTCACAACATCCCACTGACATATGATGACATATGCTTTTAAAATCATGCCTAGTATAATGTCATATTTTTATTATCAGCTGATGACCAGGTTCATCTTGTTTAATGACAGTGTTTTCCACAGGTTCAGTAATTAACTCTGACATGAATAAGAGAGGTAAAAGGAAGCAAGTGTAGCCACAACGTGACAATGAATACACATGACGTGTATTACAGCCCTCGTGGTTTCTCTCAGAAGTCTGTGCCTACTATTAAGTAACACATTTTCGTACTATTGTAACTAATCAGAAACAAACTGCAGTACTATAAATCATTTTAAAAGATGACACTTTAGGCCACTTTTAATCTTTCGTAAGCTTTTTTGTTACTTTTTCCCCCCCTAGAAAATGTTTATTAGTCTTTTCACTATAACTATTAAGATTTCAAACTAAAATGCCTTAAGTATATCCATTACCGAGGAAGATACATTCACTTCTTACACATCTATTTTCTTCAGGTTTATACTTCTGTCATTCCATATTTTAAGTGGCAACTTACTTTATCCTTTGTTTTTACTCACAAACCGAAACACAAGGGAGCTGCCCCTGCCCTTCCAACACCTGCTTGTGCCGTGAGCTGCAGGAGAAGGAATGGCGTCGTGCACCGGCACGGCTCGGCTGCGCGGCTCCAACACCGGCGCCGCCCTCAGGCTCCGGGAGCGGCCGCAGCCCCGGGGCCGCGGGGCGGGGCCGCGCTGAGCCCGTCCGTCCCCGCCCGTCCATCCCCGTCTCCGCCCATCCCCGTCCATCTCCGCCCGTCCCCGCCCATCCCCGTCCATCCCCATCCGTCCATCCC
>VZTF01002621.1:996072-1037698 GCA_013397755.1 Cnemophilus loriae | reverse complement strand
GGCGTCTCCCGGGGCCGTGGAGCCCGCTTGCAGGCCCGGCGCTGCCCGGCCCTGAGATGGCGGGGGGCGGGGGCGGCTCCCGCGGGGCTCGGCCGTGTCCCGGTCAGCCGCGCGCGGCTGCGGGATCGTGGAATCACGGAATCCCGAGCTGAGCTGCTGGCGGTACTTTGATCGCTGGCCCCCTGCCTTGTAAGGGGCTGGGCACGGCCGGCCATGCAGTGCCGTAGGTTTTGGCCTCAGCCTCCAACAGACGTATCCAAACCGATGGCTCAGGTTGCTGGCCAAAAACTTAGGAACGGAGTTTTAATTAAAAAAAAAAAAAAAAAGCAAACAAACAAAAAAAAAACCAAAACAACAGCCAAAACAAAAACCCCGAACGCTTTTGCACTGTCTGGAGGACCGTGTTTATTTTCAGCTTCTATCGTAAATTCTGCCACTTCTTACTTAAGAACTTACCCGATGTGGAGACGTGTTTATTCATGGCAGAAGTTACCGTTGTAGTTTTGTGTTAAAGAGTACCCGTGAAAAACTTTTAACTGTACTGGTGAAAGCCAGTTCAAGGGATATGGCTTTATTCCTTCACACGACATCATGCAAATGTAGCTGGAAGCTGTAAAAAATAATTACCTTATTCAGTCTCGGATGGTACTGGGTATATTCAGATAAGCAAAAGGTCTAGAGAATCTAAAACATAGAAAATATCCTCAGAATTAAGAACTGAACTTATGTCATAATTTCAAGAGTAGAAGTAAATTCTGAATTCCTCTTAATGATTTTCAATGCAGTATAATGCATTGCTTTTAAAATATGTATAAAAATGAGATTACGTGGAATTAAGATATACCCTCATAAATATTCGTAATTTTAAATTAATTTGTTTGCAATAAGAGTTAAACTTAACTTTGACTTGGAGTTCTGTCAATAGATTAGCACAACAGATTCTGCTCTGCAGATCTTGGAGAATCTTGACAGTGTAGCACCTGGTAAGCCACTACAAACAAGTTATGAGAGCCTGACATCATATTTGGGAGCTGATTTAATAACTGCTGTCAGGTTGGCAGATTTCTAAATGCTTAATTGAAACTCTAAATTTCTCAAATACTGTAAATATTGAAAAATTAAAAGGAAATTCCTAGGGAAACATCCTTATAGCAGGTGCAATATAAGGCAGTGTAAGCATTCTTACGGATTCAAATCATCACATAAAGGTGGGTAGGTCCTTAAGTGTTGTGCATGTTAGAGACAAATGTGGTGTGAAGGACATAATGACAAATTCTTTGAGAATTCGCTTTTAAGAGGGCTCATTTACTTGTTTTTCTGGTGCATGTTTCTGATGTGTTAGGGTTTATTACATTTTTTGCTCTTTGAACAAATTTTTGTCTTAACTTTGAATCTTATTTTTAGGAAAGAGATCTTTGATGTTGCTCATAACAGGTTAGAGAACACTAGGATTTTCTTTTTGGAAACTTCTGGAAAGACATAGGAGGAAAACTTCTGTACCTTTAAGGCAACTAGTACTGAAGCTTTTAAGTAACCTTTTACTAATATTTTCATTGAATATTCAAGTTTCATATTTTGAAATAAAAGCCACCTGTATAAAAATCTCTTCTATGTATATGTTCAGAGCTCTTAGTTTCCTTATTTCCTTTTATTATATTCCTTAGTTGCTGTGATTGAGCTTTCCAGCGTGGGCTGGTCCTAAAGGGAGCAATTAGAAGTAAAAAACGCTATTTCGCGACAAAGGCACAAATTGCTATTTTTGTGCATCACAAATTGTCCCTAATACGAACCCACACTATGTAGGATGTCAGTGTGGGGGGATTGCTTCTGCTTTCGGCAGAAGCACTGAAGCAAAGTAAACTTCATTGTAGGTATTTCAGAAGGAGGAAGGAAGGTGTAAATTACTTCTGCAATCACTTGAATACATGAAATATAACTTACTTCAGATCTTATTTGCGCTGTTAAATTATTCCTCCAGGAAGACAACACCTTGAGGGCACAACAAAATCTTTAACCTAATAGGGAATTTCCACTCCTGTTGTGGCATGCATTGATGAACTTAAGGGGTTTGATACTGTGAGTGCTGACTGTTTTAAATTTTCCTTTTGGTCACTGTCGTTATATTAAGATATATAACATAAAATTATACAGCTTCTTTAAAAGAAAAAACCAACAGAGCACCTTGTCCTATATTCTGGAGCGTACTGAAGTGTCACGGAACTCACTGTTTTTTTCAGGACAGATGGAAGTTTTGTGGTTCATGATGTACCTTCAGGGTCTTACGTAGTGGAAGTTATATCCCCTGCTCATAAATTTGAGCCCGTGCGAGTTGACATAACTTCAAAAGGCAAAATGAGGTGAGCCTTTCCTGATTTTCCTCCGTATTGATGAATTACGTGTGCCTGGCAGCACAGTACAAGAACTCATGGAAACAGTGCCGTAGGTCTGATATTCCATCTCAGGCTGTATATGTCAGCTTCTTTTAACATCACTTCTAGAAGCACGTTTCTCAAATTCCAATGTCTGATCTCTTTCTTCCTTTCATATTTATGGCCTGAAATAAAAGAAAAGAGACTTTGAAAGTCTATCTATTTGTTTCTTTTATTATTTTTATGTAGTTATCCTGAAATAAAATCTAGGCATAAATCAGTTAACTGCTTTATTATTTGTCAACACCTTTTTTTTTTCCTTCCTCCCTTTTCCATTTCTTTAATAAATGTTCTGTCAGGACTTGGCACAATGAAATTTTTAAATACTTCTATTGCACCCCCATAAGACACTTGTTACAGTTACTGGTTAATACTAGCAGTTCCTGGTTTGCATTATTTCTGTAGGATTGTTAGCTTGTTTTTATGTTATGGCCAAACCACTCTTGACTGTATACCTGTAACTGTAAACTCTTCAGTAATACAGAAAAATCTATCTATTAAGGTGATTTTCATTTAAATGAACGTGTTCATAGTTAATTTTTCTTCGTTCAAGCACACACATAGCATCTTAACTTTTAGGAATACAAACATCAGTGTAAATACTCCTGCAGTATATTTAGGGGAGCTTAAACATTGAAATCTCAGTGAAAACAGTGCAAAGTCTGTTTGTATTAATAAATAATATAATATAATATAATATATATAATATGTATGATTAGAATACATAATTACAATCATAATAATGTTTGAGCTTATAATAAGCTCAGTTTATTTGAGCTTAGGTTTTTTCCAATCTTTATGTAATTTTTACTTATATACTTTGTTAGTATCTTATTGGCAATAATTGCTATGTAACAAATACAAAGATACAGACAAAATACTGGGTATAACCTAACCCTTAGCACTGTTTGTATCTAAGGGCTAGTAAGGTAAAAAATTTGATGTTGAGTAAATTGCTGGGATACATGTGCAGAGGAAAGTAGCAGGAGGCTTGGCATCTCTATCAGTCCAACAGATAGAAACTGTAATGAGGAATGCAGTTGAGGAGTCAGACATGCATGAAAAATGGTAATACTTGGGGAAAATGTCAGCAGGGCTTTTCTAAGGGATGTGCTGCCTTAAAAAATTATGCTTTAAAAAATTCCTAGAAAGAGGAAACAGCACATGGATAACAGATGTATTTGATAGGATCTACTGAAAATCTGAAGTTTTGAAGAAAACACGTAGTCATAAGGTAGGAGGAAAAGACATTCTATAGATGAGTATTTGGTGAAAAATTCAGAAGGAATAAATTATTTATGGACAGAAGTCATCCTTGGAGTTGCACAAAGTGGATAAATATTCATAAATCATGAAAAACGGGTCAAGAATGACAAAGATGTTAGTACTGAGTAATTACCTAAATATTAGGCCCAAATGAAGAATACTAGCGATGAACTATGGAAAAACCTTATGAAGTAATAAAGACTGAGATTCAGTATTGATAATGAATGAGTAGTGATAATGCAGAGTATTGAACTTATGGAAAAGATATTAACTTCACATACAAGTAGTTGATATCCTGAGCAAACTGGTTAAACTACACTACACTGTTGAAAGCTGGACCCTAAACAGCATAATTTTTCTTGCTGGTTGCCAAGGTGACAAAAAATCGTTTGCTTTTGATTCCATAAAATATGCTACTGAGAGAAATTAGCTTTTGAAAAGTGAAGCCTAGCTGACACTGCATAGCAGATGGTTTTGTTTGTAGTCTTTTATTAAAACTTGTTTGGATTTTTTTTAATCTTCTTTATTATTTGCCAAAGATTCTATGTTTATATTTTCAATTATTTACATTTTGCCTAATAGAGCAAGATATGTGAATTACATCAAACCCTCTGAAGTTGTCAGGCTGCCATACCCACTCCAGATGAAGTCTTCTGGGCCACCTTCCTACTTTATAAAGAGAGAATCTTGGGGATGGACAGATTTCCTCATGAACCCTATGGTATGTACAGGCAATACACAAATGTTACAAGTATGCTAAGGATCCAAATACAGCTATTCATCAGAATACTAGGAATAAAACAATTGAGGAGAAATGTGCATTTTTCCTTTGCTCTTCTGAGAGGATTGTTTTTGTTTTCACTTGCTTACAAATGGAAAGTTTTTCTCTGACATCTCCTCCCCTATATATCACTGTTAATGTACATCCTCTGAAAATAGCCTGTAGTCTCTTCCTTTGACAGTGTGATGCTGTTCTAGTAGTGCAGAGATCAGAGTGTTGTAAAATTGTAATTACAACAGGTGTAAGAGAGAAAAACCATTTGCCTTATTGGTCCAACTTTGAAAACTGTTGTTTAAAGCACGATACTCCTTTATCAGGTTTCGTTCCTGACAAGTGTTACTGGCTTACTGATTCAGAATGCAGTAGTTCTAGAGTCTGGCTCTTTAGTAGAGCTTCATTTTATTTTAGCACGTCTAAAAGTATTTAGAGCAACAACTAAGCTTAAGAAGTATTTCCTGTTTTCTGTGTAGGTGATGATGATGGTTCTTCCATTACTGATATTTGTGCTTTTGCCTAAAGTTGTCAACACCAGTGATCCTGATATGAGGCGGGTAAGTACATTCAATTCATGCATATGTAGAGACCAAAGATAATGAGATTTCAAGGCACAGAAGAATAACAAAAACAAAACTGTAGTTCAAAAGAAGGCTTAATGGGCATCATTTATTCAGCTAATACAGTGTTGTTGCTGTTTTAGCAGTGAGTCGTTTAATAAGTGTCAAGTGTGTTGAGAAGAGTGTGATGTGGGGTCCTCTTTTGCTTCAGCCTAAACCACAGTTTACTACACTGTTAAATGCAGATGTCACATGAGTGTGTATGATACGGAGTCTTAATGTAGTCATTAAATTATCTGATTTATTGTCCTTTCATCATGCATAATGCTGAATAGCAGAAGGCTAGGACAAAATGGAGATTCAAGGTGTTTGCTAAATCTTTCATTTTTACAAGTATTATTTGTCTGTCATGGTTGGCTGCATTTTGAAGGCTTGGTTAACTAAAAACTCCTTTTTCTGTAAATGACCACTGTCTTCAGTAGTACTTTATAGGTGTCTGAGTATTTTTTTTTAATAAGTATAATAATAAGTATATAAAAAGCATATCAGAGCTGTGTAATGTTCTTTTGGCTATCACTTTGATTAAAAAACAGATACAAAGATACGCTAGACATTCATGGCGTGTTCTTCAAACCAAGCTGAACTCTGGAAGTTGAATTTTAAAAAGAGATAATCACATATTCCTTGCTTTTTTCACTAATCTGACACTGCTTATAGACAGGCTGTTCTGATGGTAAAACCATCAAAACTTCTGATGATTCAGTTCTTATGAGATAACTGATATGACTTACTAAGGAGAAATTTTTAAGTTGAAAGAATTTTGCTTGTAGTTTATCTTTAAAGAGTAGGAAAAAGTTGTTTTTAAGAACTAAATTGTAATGGCATTCCCTAGATGACCATGTATTAAATTGTTAAGTATTAACTTGTGGAGTATATGGAGCTTGTATCATGTTTTTTTCAAATTGACTTGTTTTTTCTTAATGGAATCAGCACAGTACTAGCTTGTATAGAAAGCTTAATGATTTAGTAACTGTGCTTGTTGTAGAGGTGTTAAGTACGGGTGCAGTGTAGATGCAATAGTAACAAAGGCTACTGAAATGCCTTGAAAGCACTTAAAGATCTATCATTCCGAATGGAAGAAGAACAAGGCGACAATCCCACATGAAACTCACAATTGCTACAAGCATTATCCCATTGTGGATGTGCATTATGTTGTATGCATTAAAAGTACTTCCAGGTTGGTTTATTTTAAAACGTGCTAATTCATCTCATAGAACCACTATGCTAAACCTTAAACTTACATTAAACTTATCTGTATATATGGTCTTACATTAAAATCCTTTTTTTCCTGAGGGAATGAAAACTCAGCTGCAGTACTCTAGTAGCTTGGTGTCAGAAAATAGGGCAATAAAAATATCTAATCCCTTCGAATAGCATCCAAAATTTGTTAATTCACTATGAATAGTACTAATTTGAAAACCAAAAGTGTGACATCTGTGAGAACACAGATCTGAATATCTAAACAATAGCCTAAATTTTAATATGGAGAAAAGTAGTACTGAAAATAAATAATTTTTATATTTTAGATTTTTTTAATCAGATGGTTGCCCTGTAAGGCTGCTTAAGACATGGTTACCATTTGCCATACACCACTGCTTTTAGTTTTGGGGTTTTATGTTTTTATGTGTAGCTGGGTGTTTGGCTGTGATTGCATAAAATTATGTAGCAGTATGTATCCTGGAGAACTACAAAAGTAAAACAGTATTTGGGAAAATTTGGTATCTTTCTCATACAATCTTTCAACTGATGCCTTAGGTAGAGCCAGAATTGTTAAAAGCTATTAAGATTATCTGATCTTTGCACGCAGGAAATGGAGCAGTCAATGAACATGCTGAATTCCAACCATGAGCTGCCAGATGTATCTGAATTCATGACAAGACTTTTCTCTTCAAAATCTTCCAGCAAGTCTGGTGGCAGCAGCAGTAAAGCAGGGAAAAGTAGTTCTGGAAAAAGGAGGTAGTTGAGTCTTCCTCCTAAGTCTGAGTTTGCGCAGCTGTTTGTTATCATGTGGTGTCATGTTTATTTGTCTTGAAGATCAAAAAGCCACTACTGTAAACTTTAACCAGACACAACATACATTATGCTACAAGTGTGGTTTGTAGCTTTTTTTTTAGACTATATAAGCTGTTTTGTACTTGACAGTAAGCAAAAGAGGACATGGCTTCAATACTGTATCTGTATAAAGTTATTGATGATACTGAATTAACTATATTGTTCTGTAGAGAATTAAAATAAATTATACAATGTGCTTCAAAGTAATAAATGTCTTAATACAATGTATAAAAAAATGTCAAAGATAATAGAAGTGGAGTTCATTTTTAAAATGTCTTTAATGTTTTACACTTGCTATTGAGTTCTGAAATGAACAAATTATCCTTTCAAAATTGAGTTGTGAGTTTACTGAGTAATTAATTTGCTCCATCAGCTTGTCACGTTACATATAAAATGATTTTATTTTATGCTGTTTGCTGCCTGTACCATTTACAGAATCACAGAGTGGGTAAGGTTGCAAGGAACCACAGTGGGTCCTCTGGTCCAGCCTAGAGCACATGGCACGGGATTGCATCCAGATGGTTTTTGGATATCTCCAGTGAGGGAGACTCCACAACCTCTCTGGGCAATCTTCAGTTCAAAAGTTTTCCACTATGTATTGCCCAGTTTTATTCTGATCTACTTTCTGCTAAAAACTCTTCGGGAGGAAAAAAAGGAAAGTATCTTGCGTGAGAAAGTCATTTAAGCTGTCACGATCTTGGATCTTTCTTTTCTAGATTACATGTATCACTTCTGCCACGCTGAGGCTTGTTACTGTTTTTCTGCTTGCTATGCTTTCAGCTTACCAGTGGTATGATTTGAGGCCAAATACAGAATTTTAAATGAAGTTAAAATTAACTCATTTTAAACTGAAAGAAAAGAACTTAAGGTGTAGTAGGAAGCTAAATTCTGCTCATCTTATAAATTATGGTCCAAAGTATATGGCTCTCGAGGAATGCTAAGTCACTGGCAGAATTTTGTTCTTTGAGAATGCCCGTAGATCTCTTACACAATATCTTTTCAAGCTGCCCAGAGAAAAGTTGAAAAAACTGATTGTTTTTCACTAGTTTAATATTTGCAAATTAAAATGACAGCAGTACTTGCCAAACCCTATTAGCAACAGTCCATAATTTTTTTTTCGGTGTAAATGTTCTTCATCTTTACAGTTGATAGTTGCTTGGGTAACAGTGTCCACACAGTGTAGGTAATGTATATCTGCTTCCAAAAATGGTATTTAACGTCCAGTTACAGTACATGTGAAGCAAAATAAATTCTAATGCATTTATTTGTTCTGGCATATACACAAGAGGGCTATAAATTTTCTTAGGATACATATTTAGAAGTTATGCTGGGAAACATAAAAGTTGCACTCATTCATAAGATTAAGTCAATTTTTAAGATGTTGGAGAAGAAGTAACCTAATGTTTTCTGTGGATAGTGAAAGATTTCAGTCTGCAAAGTAAGCTGCACAGTTTTGCTCTCTTTTTGTTTTGCTTGAATGGTCTTTTTGTTTCACATATTAAGTAAAATATTTTCAGTGGAGACAAGAGGATATTTGGATATTCTTGCTGGAAGGATCTACTGAAATAAGTGTCAAGTTGTACCGGTGAAGAAAAAAAACCAAACCATAAAAAAAAACCCTCTTCTTTCAGCAGTACCTTACTGAAAAATTTATATTAAAAACAGGAATCAGTTCTTTGAAGATGGAGCAATTAGCATTGTTGCTGTGCTGTCCTGGAAAGTACAAGCCATGAGTTACTTTTGTTTAACAGTAATTAAAATAACAATTGAATTGCATTAACTTGTAATTAATCATACTGATGTATTTTTCCATGTTACAAAGGTAGGAACTAATATTTCTGTCTTCTTTCATGGTGTCTGTTCACGTTTTTGTTTCATCTTCAAGGGAGAATGGAGAATTCAGGCCATGAAAAGATGAAAGTGTTAAGAGTTCAGAGTGAAAAAGTTCACAGGAATTGTAAGGATCCTAGTAAAACTTTGGAAGGAGCATATGGAATATTCAACACTTCTCTTTTTCTTAGGACTTTGCATATGAAGGTTGAGGCAGTTCCTTTGTGCATCAGGATCAGATGCAGTGTCCCACTCTCAGAAACCTGTTACCAGAAAAATCCAAGCCCAAAAATCTTGTACATTATTCACCTCCTTTTCAGACACCTTTGTGATAAAGCAGTTTGTAGAAGTGTGTTAGTCTGCTGCTGAACTACTGCAAGTTACAATTTTTTTTTTAATTTTAGAGCTGGAATCTGTGTGTCAAGTGAGCAAAGAGGTTCTAGCAGAATGCATTGGTCGCTTACTATCAGTTGGTCATTGCTGTAGTTTAACGTCAGCCGCTAGCCCAACCTCACGCAGCTGCTCACTCATTTCTAACCTGGTGGTATGGGGGAGAGAGTCAGAAGGGTAAAAAAAGCATGGGTTGAGATAAAGACAGTTTAACAGGGAAATCAAAATCTGCATGCACAAACAGCAAAACAAGGAATTCACAGCTTCCCATGGGCAGGCAGGTGTTCAGTCCATTCCCAGGACAGCAGGGCTCCAGCACACTGAAGGCATACTTGGGAAAAGTCATCGCTCCAAACATCCATCTCTTCTTCCTCCCACTCTGTATGCAGACCATGATACCATATGGTCTGGAATATCCCTTTGGTCAGTTGGGGTCAGCTGTCCCAGCCGTGTCACCTCCCAACTCCTTGAGCACCCCCAGGCTACTTGCTAGTGGGGCGGGGTGAGGAGCAGAAAAGGCCTTGGCTCTGTGGGACCAATGTAGAGCAGTAATGACAATGTCTCTAGGTTATCAACACGGTTTCCAGCACAACTCCTAAGCACGGTCCCACACTAGCCACTGTGAAGGTTATAACTCTACCAAAGTCAAAACCAGCACAGTCAATTAAAGTTGTAATGTGGCCTTGGGCTATCACAAATGCCACTAGGCAAAACTTTCTTGATCCTGTAGCAGTTATTATTATAGTGCAAGGTTGACTTTCTGCAGAAAATAAATGTTTGCTGTAGTTCAGTTTTATTTTCTTACTTACAGATTTTTAGGAGTCAGTCTTCTGTGTTAGGTCTGGCATCTCCATTTTCAAAAAAAAGCCATAGCTGCCTTTTAGTGAGGCTTCTTGAGATAACATAAGGCAGACTGTAAATTGAAGCAACTGATACCTTAGAACAGAATTTAAAGATTTACAGAATCTACTTGGACTGTAGACAAGTGGATTTCCTTATTGCCAGAAGAAGGAAGACATGCTCCCTCAGCTTGGACGGAGTAACCCTGCTGCCTTCTGATTACAAGTTCTGGTACTTCTCAGCCTTTGTCATGCATTGATTTAACGAGCAAAATTGGTTCATCAGTCTGCTGGAATTCTCTTATGTTTTAGAAAGTTAAATCAGCTCAGAGAAGGATCAAAGAAATCCCAGAGCCAGCAGAAAGTAAGCACCAGAAACATTCAGTCAGAGACAGGAATTCTCTGTTCCTGGCAGTGAGTATGAGTAATATAGTGAGCTCACTGCATCTTGAGGATTTGTAGCTGAAGAGCTCATTTAGCCACGTTCTAAATGAGTGGGCAACTGAGTTTATGACAGGCTGTGTGGAAGGGAGAGGAGACATATTTTGCTGAAGTCTGTTTTAGCTATTAGTCATTTAAGATGTTCTGGAAGGTGTTTAGAACAGTTTGAAATAATTTTATGAATTGCATCATTAAAGATGCTCACATTCTTCACATGTAAGGAAGAAATCGAATGTGTGTATATATATATATATATATATGCTATCTCCTCTCACTGTTTTAAACAAAAAAAATATTTGTTGGTGCTCTTTATTTTTTTAATGCAGTGGGAGTGATAATGGCTCTGTAAATGGGTTATGTATTGCTTCAGAGAGACAGTCTGGCTTGTGATTGACTTGTATTTGTGAAGAGGACTTTAGTATCAAGTGCCTTGGTTTCTGATGAAACTGTCAGACTGTACAAAACATCTATTATTTCTGTTTCAATTTCTTGTGTATGAGTTATGAGAAGCTTGTCTCATAAAAGTAATTGTGAAGATAAATTTAGTAATTAATATTGGGTACTCAGATAGTGTGGCTGTGAGCTTACTGAAGAAAATCCAGTATGTAATCTTGTTAAAGAGCACCTTTGTTACGCATTGTTATTTAGATCTATATATGTATCTGTTAATGCAACCCATTTAAGTAACTGCATGTCAAGATTTCCAAAACAATCCAGGCAATTTAAGTGCATATCATTTTCCAGCTTAGTGAAAAGTGTATTAAATCACTAAGATCCATTTAAACATCTCCACTTAGGTGTTAATGTACCCTTAATTGCATAAAGGTCATGTATGATCAGTAGCTCAAAGAGAGCAAAGTTTGTTTTACAGTTTGATAAAGGGCCCTATAGTCTAATAGTGATACACTCTAACAGTGATAGCAGTACCTAAAGTACTAGCAGATTAATTTTCATGTTTAAGATGTGTCTGACCTTAATTCTGCAGCTATTGGTAGTTAGTAGGTAGTGAATTTGTATTCCTACAATTTTATGTTTCATTTGAGACTTACTTCTTTTAAGAAAATTACCAATATAAAAGAAATAATAACAAACCCTTAGTGGTTTTCCTTCCGATATGTCAGAATAAAATATGGAGATATATGGCTATATATTATTCTAATTTAACAAACTGAAGGAAAATGGAAGTGTTTACATCTACTGTTGATGGGCTAAGGAATACAGAAAGAACTTAAAATTTTAAACTTCAAATCAGTGGAAAAGCAGATTTACTGAACAATGTTAAAAAGTTGAAAAGATTACATATGTACATTTTGCACATTCTTAGGCAGGAAAAGCACAAGATGCACCTGTGGTGCACATTGGGAAGGTCCCACTTAACAGATTTAGTCATGGTCTATATTTCCAAAGGCTTGTTCCCAACCAGGAACTGGCACGGAGGGCAGCTTGGCAGAAACAACCCCTGTGCATGCTGTGCTCTCCAAAACAGAGCTCTGGGACACTGTGGCTCAGGAGTCGTTGCTAACTTTGCTACCATATCCAGGAATTACTGAGAGGGGAGGGACAGTGTCATTAGGCATATTCCAAAATGGGACTGGCAGCTATTGCACAAGCTTAATACTATGAATCAGCAGATTCCCATGTCCAGGGAAGTTCTCTCACAGTGTTTCATTTATTTAGATACTTGAAGCTATAATTAACTGTAAGGAGAAAAATTTGGAGAAAGCCCCCAAAGGTAGGGGGGGTTTAAAAATTTAAGTATTGCTGTCATGGCATATTTAACTCAAATATTAAGATTTGCAAAAAATTGTAGCTGGAAGATGTTTCCGTGATGTTCCACAGATGTTTTCTAGGTGAGTGTAGGGTTGAGACAAGTGAGCAAATTAACTGTAGTTACAGCCCTTAGGAGAGCACTGACTTCTTTGTCTATTTGGTATTTGCCAAATGGTATTTGCCCATTACCCACGTGACTGAAGAAAAAGCAGTTATCCCATGTTTGTTTCCATCTGGGAAAGATTGCTACACCATCCAAGAGATCAAGTGTATCAGTCTCTCCCTCTGTCACTACATAAAAACTGGGCACCCATTTAAGGCTCTTTCCTAAACGGTACAATCTAGCCAGTTTCCCCCCACTCAGTGCAGGGTTCATTCTGTGTAATAGTCTTCTAATAAATACATTATTACACTTGGAGTTCCAAAAAGCAAACAGTATTGATAGTGAAAAAAAGATAGAATTTCAAAAAATCTTACTTTTTTCATCATTTCAGTGGCTTTAAAGATGGGACCTTAGATCTTAACAACTATTTTGAACATTATCCTGTGTGTATAATCTGGTGATTCAGGCCATATATTAGTACGACATTCAGGGAGCTTTTAGTTAGAAAATTGTCTGTAGGAATAGTATTGAGTTTTAGTCTATTTTCAGATTAAGCTAGTGAAAGCTTCTTGAGGTAATAAATAGGTTGAGGAATTTTAATTTATTTTATTTCTGTGTTTCAAAAGCCCTAAAGGATTATTCATCCTCTTTCATAATAAATATTGATTTTTCAGGAAAACAGATTCCCTTTTGAAATTACAAGGTTATTCCTTCAATTATGCTGTCAGTAACCTTTATGTAGTACTTTGTTTCTAATAAGGCTATAAAGATTTAATGACAGAGTAATTTTCTGTGGAAAAACAAGTGGAAGTTTAGCTAGTTAGCTCATTTATTGATGGTGCACAAAACATCACGGTTAGGATCATTTGTATTATGTGTTTGGTTCTTCATGGCTGGTAGGAATAAAAATTAATTAAAGCCTGTCATTCAGTCAAGGGCAAATGGTAGTGAATATGCAACAGAAAGAAAACCTTTTGTGGCATTTTTCAAACAAAACTGAATTTTCGACTGAATCTTTAAATTTGAATACAGACATAAAAAAGTAATATAACAGGTAGTGAAAATCATTTGCAAAAAGAGCTAATTAAAATGGGAAAAGGTTTTTTTAAGGAAATTTTTTTTTGTGTGAAATATTAGCATGTTCTCCTCAGAAGCTCTCTGGATTCTTTAAGGGTCTTCTTGCTGTCTGGTACACACAGGTGTGAGTCTTCCATTGTGTTTCAGAATGGAGAATAGGACACCCAAGCTCATAGTCTGGTGTGCAGGGCACAGGACTGCTATTTACCATGCAGATGTGTGGAGAATCCAGTTAAATACTTGGCAGTAATACTTTCCATTCCTGGGATCAGAACAGAATAAGACTTGAAACAAATTTCTGGCAGTAGGGAGGAGTGTTTCTTTTCCTACCAGTTTGTTTTCTTGGTCATCCATGGATGTTGTTCAGAATGCTTCACCTTGGCAGGTGAGAAATGCATAAGCTGTATTAGTAAAGAATGTCCAAAGAAATTGGAGGTCAAACCTCCTAATGAACCTTCATTTTTGCCATGCTAAACATTCTCTCTTAGAAAGAGGAGGAGCTCAGATGAGAGGTGGAGCACTTACTAAAAGTTACTGGAAGACAGGCTTATAGTGGAATAAGTACAGCATCCATCATCATATTTACCAAAAGTGATGAGAATTGAACTATGATGTTATTACCAGATTTGTGATTAAA
This sequence comes from Cnemophilus loriae, assembly GCA_013397755.1. Classification (NCBI taxonomy): domain Eukaryota; kingdom Metazoa; phylum Chordata; class Aves; order Passeriformes; family Corvidae; genus Cnemophilus; species Cnemophilus loriae. The sequence continues at coordinate 1,023,469 of VZTF01002621.1, read as the reverse complement.
GGATCCAGATGTTTGTTTCATAAAAATAATACCTGTAGCTTTGTAAGGGTCACCCACATTAGACGAGCATCTACAGACAATCAGAAGAGATTCCTTGAGGAACCTTTTCCTGAAATCTTCTCATTTTTGGTTTTGAATTATAGTGTTGATACTCTCTCTTTTCTTTTGGTTTGTTTTGCTGCTACTTCTATTCACATAGTATTTGCACAGAATTTTTTCACTTCTATTTGCCCTTCGTCTTTATGAAGACTACAAGAGTCTTGTTGAAATTGCAGTAGCAAGCTCTATTGAGCTGGTGCTGGCAGAAATAATTGTATACATCACTTGGTCTTTCAAGTGTTTCACTGGTAGCAACCAATTATTTCTAGCACCAGGTAGCCGACTAATGGTGTAAAGGTCATTTGTCCTGGAAAGATCTGATCAAACTGCTGTGCTTTCTTTGTAATATGTTTAAAACTTATTTTATTGTTAGGTTTTTTTTTTTTTTTCCAAAAAGTTTAAGTGTACACTGAGGAGAGTATTAGAAGGGTTTTATAGAATCCAACACAGTTCACTGCAAATACAAGAGTTTAACATAATGCACTGTTTACAGTTTTTTCATTGAGAAAAAGAACCTGATTGAATAAAATGTCCAAAGGATCTGGATAGCTCTTCATGGAAAAAGTCATCTTAAATCTCAGTAACTAACACCAAAAGTCACCTGTTGCTTTCAACCCACTTCATTAGTATCATATAGTAAAGAAACATATTTGTAGAATTCTGCCTCTCAATCAAATCTGTTGATTACAAAAAATCTGCATGCTCTTGTTCATACAGTATAGCTCTTTATGCATCTTTTGCATATGATAGAATACACTTGCCCTCTTAAGCTCATTAACTGCTTTTACAGCTTTGCAGTCCCTCGTTAGCCTTTTAAAATATTTTTGTACGTTGTTCAAATTTGATAGCTTTTTATTTTTAACTAAATAAATCCACTTTCTAAATTTTCTTCTTTGCAAAATGTGGTTACATCTAAAAAGATTTAAATATCTAACTTTACTTAATCGCTGTTTGTTTGAGGAGATGTTTCTATTACGGTGTTTTATTGTCTATTTCTTCGTTATGGATTTTTAATACTTGATATATATAGAATCACAGAATCACCAGGTTGGAAAAGACCTCTCAAGATCATAGAGTCCAACCCATGCCCTAACACCTCAACTAAACCGTGGCACCGAGTGCCACATCCAGTCTGTTTTTAAACACATCCAGGGATGGTGATTCCACCACCTCCCTGGGCAGACAATTCCAGTATTTAACCACTCTTCCAGTGAAAAACTTTTTCCTGATATCTAACCTGTATTTCCCTTGGTGCAGCTTAAGACTGTGTCCTCTCGTTCTGTCAGTTGCTGCCTGGAACAAGAGACCAACCCCCACCTGACTACAGCCACCTTCCAGGAAGTTGTAGAGAGTGATAAGGTCACCTCTGAGTCTCCTTTTCTCCAGGCTAAACAGCCCCAGCTCCCTCAGTCGTTCCTCATAGGGCTTGTGTTCCAAGCCCTTCATCAGCCTTGTTGCCCTCCTCTGGACGTGTTCAAGTGTGTGTTTACATGCTTTTACCTCCTAATAATTCCGTTACGTTCCAGGTTAGGAATTTGAATAAGCAAGTGTTTCTGCAAGAAGAATAATATGTGGTTTATCAACAGAAGTCTGAACCAGGAATTGGGCTCTACTCTGTTTGCTGCTTTTAGCAGTTCTTACTTGCTTCAGTTAGCTCCTTTATGAACAAAATACAGACTAAAGTTACCAGTGCAGCCAGGTTACATTCAGACCTGTGGAAAAATACATGAAGATCTTGCTCTGCTATACAGCGTTCCTTTTGAAGGGAACTTTAGTACCTTCTCCAGCCAGTGCAAGGGGTATTGGTCTCAGCAGTGGAGCACAGACAGCATGACTGCAGATACAGATGATGGAAAACTCCCAGCCTACCCTGTAGGAATGTGCTTTTAGCCTGTATATGGCCTTGTACTGCTGTAGCACTTCCACTGTTGTCTGAGTGACCATCGTCTGTGTCCCAAATGTGCCAAAACCATGCAATACTCCAGTAGCCAGGAAAGGGCATTTAGCCAACCAGACTGAAGCAGGGGTATGTAAGAATTCAAGCCATAACCCTGAAATCTGTGCATGAACTTCTCTTGATTTCTAAATTCTATAGTTTTTTTTCAGAACCAATGTGTTAAAGAGGTATTGCAGGTTTTCTAGTCTGTATAAGTTCTTAGACTATAGGTTCGTAACACAATAGTTACTTAAAATCTTTCAGTAGTCATTGAGCAATCTGACTAATTCTTATGATATGATCTCAACCTCTCTCCTGGGTAGAGCTGTGGGCAGTAAAATGTGTTGTTTTGACAGAAATTTTTTTGCTCCCACCCTATCCACCCCCTGTATATTATTCATGTTGCTATCAATTTTCCTTAAACAGTAGGATCAAGAAACTAAGTCACGTAGTTAGTGTGAGACAGTGAAATCTGTGATAAACATAATTTCCAGGAGAGATTGATTCCACAGTTATTTGCAAAGACACGTTAGAGTGGTGGGATGTATGTCTTTTGGTTTGGTTTTTTGGTTTGGTTCTTTTCCTTAGGCTCATCTTCAGACTGAGAATTTACTTTGTTTACTTAAAGCCTGCCTTATGTTTTGAAGCATTCTTTTCATGATCCTTCCAAGCCTCCCCCCTCTCTTTTTTATTTTTTTAGCAATGCTACTGAGCTGTGAGGTTGCTAAAGAGCAACAGAAGTCACAGAATCTGTCTTTGGAAATAAGATGGTTGCCATGGCAATGCTTCCAGCTGCTTCTTGTCCCAGTTGAGAAAATCATTTTTAGACTCCTATATTACAAGGTTAAGCTACAATGTTTAAAAGTAAATCATGTAGCTAATTGATTTAGAATTAAGATCAACACATTGCTTGTTAAATATCTTTGGGCTGATAATCACCTGAAATTCTTGACTCAGATATTTGTGCAGGTACTTATTGAATATTTTTTTCTATTTGTTCAAGTGCTTGAGGTAAAACTGGTGCATTCAGATGGAAAATATTTTCAACTTACTGATTTTACTAGATGTGTTTTTGTAGTAGAAATGATCCTGAAAGCTGACTGCTACCTAGACAGGTAGTGTTTAAAATAAGACTCTGAGCTTGACTCATATTTTGCAATATGCCAAACCTGGATCAGACCTGAAATGCTAGATACTTTTAAAGTTTACTTTCTCTGAAGTCCAGACAGTTGATGAAGTGTTGGTTGTTCTGGTGGTCTCTAGTCAACCTCATTTTGAGCAGGATTATCACCAACCCCAGTTCAGTCATGTTGTGTCTAGCCAGTATTAAAAATCTCCAAGTACGGAGGTTCCACAACCCATCTGGGAAAGCTTTTCCCCTGCTCTTCTACTCCCAGTGAACAAGCTTTCCCAAGTGTCCAGCTGGAATCTCCAAGTCACAGGCTGTGGTCATTGGAGCATGTTGTTGTTAGGCTGTGGGATTCATCATGCTAAAAGCCTGATGAGGTTCAGGTGAATAGTGACATGCAGAGGAGCTCTTGTTAACATAATCACTGAAAACTGGAAGGCACAAACTTCTCTGCTCCCACGGTTATCAAAGGAAACCATTGTCCCTGGTGTGAAATCCAAAGGAGAACTCCCAGAGCTCCTGGCACACTGAAGTATTGCCTACAGGGGATTTGCTATGGGATACAGGGGAAAGGGCACTTGGCAATTGTTTAAAGGTTTTATGGGATACTTTTAATGGGACTCTGGGAGCATGTAGAGCTTTCTATGAAATGCTTAGTGAAAGGACCAAAGGTCAGAAAAGGAGGCGTCCATGTAGCAAGGAGGAACAAGCCTGGTTTGATTTCTTTCTCGACCAGTCTTTGCTGGCTGCTTTTCACCACCTTATAATCCCCTGGGGTTTTTTAGTTCTCCTATTTTCTGTGTTTTGAAAGGTAGCTCACTCTTCTATATTTTGCTTAGCTTTTCCCCTTTTTAAAAGATAGGTCAAATGAAATCCTCTGGGATCTCCATTACTTCTAAAAGGTAATTGTAAATGGTTCAGAGAGGACTTTTGCTGGCTCGTAAGGTACATACAAAATTGTATCTGTCCTTGCCACTTTGAAAATACTTAACTACTTCAGGTTTTTTGAGATGTTTTTCACTTAATCTGGCCTCCAGTCCTACTCCTTCATTAAAATTAATTTCATTAAGTATCTGATCACTGTTTATGAAGTCTGCAACAAAAAAATCTGTGCCATTTGCCCTTCTCTCTCATAAAATAATGGGGTTTTGGTTTTAACATCTGTTTCTGTCCAATCCATTTACAGAATATTTGTTGAGGTTTTAGGTCCCTTGATAGCGGTAACCTTGTTAATCTTAACCTCTAATTTTATCATGATTGGTTATTGTGTTATCCCTATATAGTCACTCTTAGGATTTGTCCTTCGATTCCACTTGCTTACACAACTTCATTCTGACTTTCAAATTTTTAAAGAAATTTTTAGCCAGACCTTTTGAGCTCTTACTATGGTTCCTGTCTTTCTTCATGAGAAATAGTTTGTCATTTCAACTTCACTATAGTACCTTTTATTAATTGCCAGCCACTCAAAGAGCCTATCTCTCTCAGACTCTTAGCAACAGAGGATAGAAGATGGTTGCCTAAGTCTATTGGTCTGCCTTTTATTTTTTTAAATATATTGTTGTCACAGTGCTGCACATACTTTTCCTCAGAGTCACAAATTCTACCATCTTAAGACAGGCGTCACCTAATTGACGTTCCACGCATGTATTCTCCAAAAGTTTTCACCTGCAGTGTTTGTATCTGGCAATTTCTGCCACCTTTAGAATAAAAAAGTCAATTACCAGATGTGTCCTATCATACTGTTTTTCAAAGCTACCTGAGTAACTTAAGTTTTTCATTACCACCAGTCCTAACTGTCAGCTAACCAAACAGTTATCTTCCGGTGTCTTCCATGATGATGGTTTTGATTGAATTTTTCAAGTTAGGTCAGTATTTTTGTTGAAAGCAAACCCTTTTCAATTCTGTTAAGTTTCTACACCCTTAGAATTTAGTCTTGGGTTCAGCAGGAAGATATGAAGAATATGTTTTTAGTATATACTTCAGTTCTTAAAATATTTTCCTAAGAAATCTCAATAAATTTCCTGAACATTTGAAAAGTCAAATGTTTCTAAGAGTGTAACATTTGTTCTGTTTTACATTCAGTCAAAAAATATACTTTGGTTCATTCCCCAAATAATGGTTCATCTCACAAATACTGAATGTGTAAAAAGAGATTTAAAATTGGTATTGAAAATAGCCTTATGTGCAATGTGTTTCAGCAGTTAATAACGGCTTTCTACATTGTCAGACAAAACACACACTTCATATGCCAATGCCAGCTCATAAGTTCAAGAACAAGTGAAAGCTGTTATGAACATTTATTTTTGTTACTGATCCTATTCAAAGATACCAAAGTGCATTTAGCCAAGGTTGCAAAGCAATTCAAAATCACTCAAAGCTGCAGAAGTATTTCTATGGCCTGATTTTGTTGTTTGGTGTGGGTTTGTTGGTTTGTTAGTTTGTTTTCCCAAAGCAATCACTTGTGCTGTGTGCCCATGAAACTTCTTTCAGGAAAGATACTCAGTAAGCCCTCTGTTATGTGTTTTATGTGTTTTGTCATGTTAGAACTTTGTCTCTTGTGTTCCTCAGTATACTGAACAACTTTCTTGCATGTAAGTTAGCATTTTGCATGTTTCTGGCAACCATACAAATCCATAAATCACCCGTGTCAATCCTTTTGAAGGTCCTGGGCATTCAAGTTGCCAGCCCGTGCCAAAGCCTTTCCCATAATGACAGAGTCCGTCTTGGGCACAGCGATCTTGAAATGATGGATTTTTAAGTTCTTGGAGAAGTAAGGAGGGGGGCCAGCAGAACTGCCTTGGACTTCCAGAGAGGTTGGCCCCTGCTCCTGAAGTGCAAAGGAGTCCAGAAAGGCTGGACATTCTCCAAGAGGAAAATCTTAGATTCAAGAGCAGGCTGTCTGCATGTGCTAAAAAGTGGCGAGGAAGAGTGGCCTGGTTGAACAGAGAACTTAGACTGGAACTCAGGGAGAAAAGAAGATTTTATGACCTTTCAAAGAAGGGGCAGTAAACTCAGAAGAACTACAAGGATAATGTGAGCTTATAGGGGGATATAATTAGAAGGGTCAAACACAACCAGAATTTAATCTGACTACTGTCCTAAAATGTGTTCTAGAATGCATTTCTATGTTTCTATAAATGCATTACCAGCAAAAGGAGGGCTAAGGATAATCTCCATTCTTTATTGGATTCAGGGGTAAACAGTGGCAAAGGATAAGGAAAAGGCTGAGGTGCTTAAAGCTCAAAGTGGTTAACAGCAAGACCTGTTGTTCTCAAGCGACTTCACCCTGTGAGTTGGAAGACAGGAATGGGGAGCAGAATGAAGTCACCATACATGATCCAAGGGGAAATGCTTAGTGACCTGCCATGCCACTTAGACACACTTAGGTCTATGGAGCCAGGTGGAAGCTGGAGGCACTACTCACTGAGCCACTTTCCATAATTTACCAGCAGTCCTGGCTAACCAGGAAGGTCAAATGCGACACCCATCTACAAGACTGGAAGGACCATCTGGGAACTACAGGCCTGTCATCCTGACCTTGGTGCTGGGGAAGGTCATGGAGCAGAACATCCCGAGTGCCATCACACAACACATGCATGACAACCAGGATGAGGCCCAGACAGCATGGGCTAGTGAAAGGCAGGTCCTGCCTGACCAGCTGGGTCTCCTATAACAAGGTGACTCACTCAAGTGGATGAGGGAAAGGCTGTGGATGTTGTCTACCTGGACCTTAGTCAAGCCTTTGATGTTGTTTCCCACAGCATTCTCCTGGAGAAACTGGATTCCTGTGGCTTGGACAGGTGCACTGATCACTGGGTAAAAAAGTGGCTCAATACCTGGCCCAGAGGGTGGGGGTGAGTGGCACTACGTCCAGTTGGTGACTGGTCACCTGTGGTGGTCTCCAGGGCTCAGTTTTGGAGCCAGTCCAGTTTAATGTCTTTATCAATGATTTGGATAAGGGGATCAAATTCACCCTCAGTCAGTTTGCAGACAACAAATTGGGTAGAAGTGTTGCTCTGCCGGAGGGCAGGAGTGCTCTGCAGAGGGATCTGAACAGGCTGGATCAATGGGCCATATGGATACAAAGAATGTGTAAAGAGTATTTCCACACAGGAGAGCCTGGATTGGAACAATTCAAATGAATGCTTACCAGTTAAAGCTCAGCAGAATCAGAAGGATAGTTAAAACTTCAGCATACTGTAGTGAAGGAATATGTGGTCATTGGGCTAGGGAACTACGTATTTTAATTAACAGGCCTAACAACAAGTCATTGTAGCAATGTTTTATCTTGAAATCTGTATATGACCAAACCGTACTTATGAGAAGTACTCTGACCTTAAGATCATTATATAATTTCTGAAAAATTATTCTCAGAATCAAGAGCAGAGAGGGAGATGTAAAGATTTTAATTGTTTTTCAAAGTTCTCATCTACAAAAATAGAAGCCTTTCTAAGCATGAGTGAATGAATGCTGCTGTCCTTCTCTCTTCTAATTAAACACTTCCCACTTAACTTCTGCTCTGCCAGCTCAGATGAAAGTTTGGAAATCAACAAAGAAGTAAACAGCAAGAAAGTAAAGAACAATGGAGAGACAGGAGAGGAGATGAAATATACAGGAATCAGTGTCACCAAAGATGCACCCCAGTTTATATCAGGGTGATGAGAGGCCCATCAATAAATACCACTAGATTCAACGGTGTTTTTCAGAGTATATCCGTATGCACAGAGTGGAAAAGTACCTTCCCCTACCTTTTCTTAGCATACTATTTCAGCAAGATCTGTATCTGTTCAAAGCAATTTTATATTTCATAAGCTACCATACAGTATTTTCATGCCTTAGCCAAGGCTTGTAATACTTGGTACTAGCCATAAATTAGATATTGTCAAACACACAAATATCAGAAATTCCCTGAGCTTCATAATGCTAAAAGCAGAGAATATGCATTCTCAAACTTTTCCCTGTAGCTCTACTACTGACCAGTGTCATGGAGAAGATACTGTTCTGACTCTCTGTGGACATCGTCCTGTGTAATAGATTGCTTGTATTTTAAAAAGGAAGAGAAAAATCACTGAGTTTTAAATGCTACAAGCAAATATTTCCTAAAACATTTGCTATGGGTATTGATTTAATTGTACATGAAATACAAATCCTCACTGAAGATGAATTATTGAAGAACAGAAATTATGATTTGATATGAATCCTAAAGTAGAGCTTGCACAGGACTTAAATTTCCATCAGTTTTAATTGTGATTTGTTTCAAGGATGGAATCTCATCAAAGTGGGTTGCAGGCTGGATCAGGGAGCTCAAAAACTTAAGTGTTGTCTTATCTCTCAAAGGGTAAATGCTAGATTAGATATCACCTAAAGGCTGTGCAGGCAGACAGTAGAACTTTCAAATACACAGCAACAATTAATTTATTTAATTCATGACAGTTTTGATCTGAGTTAATGGTAACTAACTCTTGTTAATCCACATAAACTAAAATAGAAACCGGTTGACCAGCCTGTTCTGCTTTTGTTTGTTCTATTTTTAGAGCTCTCAGACACTGTTTCTGATTCATTCACATTAAAACATGAAGTTACAACATGGTTTATAGTTGGATTGTTCCTAATACTTAAAAATCAAGTCATCTCTGTGCAATTTAAATGTGACTAGCAGTACTGCTTCGAGTTAATTCATCAGTGCAAAATGGCATAGTAAATTTTAGCATCTGCCTGTGTCTATTTAAGCAACATAAATAGTTTATGGAACTAACATTTCTTCATGGTTCTCCACCACCATTGGTTAATAAAGGAAATTTAATTACTGTTTCATTTTAATCATTATGGAAGAACTTTGTACTTTATAATTCATGCATACTTACTTGCAAGTATAAGATGTCAGAGCAAAGTCCAGCAGATTAAGCACAGTGTGAAATAAGGAATATGGAATTTTGCTGCATTTGAGATAGCACATTGGATCTGATTTATTCACCTGGACTTCAGTAGCAGGCAAAGTACAACTGTAGAGAGTGAGTTCATTCGTGTTCTTTACCAGTCTTCACTTGAAAGAGGTAAGGTGCCTGCCCAGTGCTGTTTTCCTTGGGTGCTTTCTTAATAATTTCTAATACTAATTTCTATTGTGGAATTAAATTCATCTGTAAACCATTTCAATGTTTATGCATAAATATAAGTGGAGAAAAAAGGTTGACTCGTTCAAAAATAGTAAAAGAAAAACAAAACAGTTCAAAAAATAACTCCAGATCCAAGTTTAAATTTCATGAAAATCAATATGCTTGTGGATTAGGGTTTGATTTAAAGTCATTTACAATTTAATACTTCATAATAGCAACAATAATCAAAACTTTCAGGGAAAATGATACATGACAGTAGAAAGTACAAATACAGCAGAATTTAAATTCTTTAAGGGAAGCACTGTGCCAAATTTAATGGAAGGTAATTTTCCAGTTTATTATCATCCCAATGTCAAATGACCAACTTTGCACAAAATGGCAAATTATATTTTAATAGTAAATCATAGTTATTACCGAATTGTTTTAGGTAGAATAGAAAATTCTGGTTTGCTGACTTTGTGTATGGTAGGTAGAAAAATTAACTCTCAAACCTGAACTTTATTACAATGATTTATCTTGGACATTTTTTTAAAAATGTGCTGAATATTTTTTCGCTCTGGAAAGCTGTTTGCTGAATCTGCTGCTAAGTCATTAGATTTATAAGGAATGTGGCTTTGTTGCAACATAAGCCACTGTGGAGAAGGGTACTGGCCTCCGCAGACTCTGTGCTGACGCTGGCAGGAAATAAGCCCTGACTGAAGAGGTTTTTTGCTAGATCTATTTTCTGCCTTCAGCAAAGCCACTGCGGGGAGCCCAGTCCTTAAAAAAAATAAATTTTAAAAAGCATTAAAATAGTTTGGTTAGAGTCTAAGTAAATATATCTTTTGAGAGTATAGGAAACATTTGTTTACCTGATTCAGTCTAAGCTGCTGTTGACAGAAACTCCTCTTCAGAGCATCTGAGATTTGCCTAAGTGAGGACCCCAGGACTTAGCCCAGTAATAGCCTAAGCCTTCTTCTGTATTGAATGAAGGATTACTAGACATGTACCCCAAAAGGTGGATAAAATGAGGCTCAAAGCTGTTTCAATTCAATATATTGAACCCTTGTGGGTTTTGATGAGGCTAAAGAAAAGTTCTTTTGCTTTGGTTACTGAACTTTTTTTTTTTTAATCTGATTTAAACCTGTGACCTGTTATTTAAATCTATAGATAGAAATTCACAAAAAAGCATAGTTCAGATTGAGTTCTCCAGTGCATGGAAACATTCCCAGCACTAGGAAAGCCATGTCTTTGAGTACTGTTTGAGCCACAGACAGCAGAGCTAATATTACTGTTTCTGTCCCTGCGACCATTGGTGTCTCTGTTTCACTGCAGTTTGGATTCAGGGAATAAAAAAAATTCAACTCTGATAATTGAGAGTTGAGCTTTTTCTTTTGTCATTACATTTCTCTTGATGGCTTTTTGCCACACTCAAAATTACATTACGTTTCATTGCCCAGCATGGCACAAGGTGACAGGTGAGAGATGCTCTAAGTGCCTCAGCACGGCGCTCTGCGTCAGCAAAACGACCTGTCAGAAATGGGGTGTGAGACACTGGGGAAGGAGAGGTCCTTCAAAGATGGGAGAAACCAATTTTGTCAGAGGCTTACTGTGTTGAAGCTCGATATTTCAAACCCTTTCTCCTTCAGGACTTTCGTACTGAAAGTCATAAATATTGCCATTTTCAGCTCGAGTCTGTGTTACAGTTCTGTATTGCTGCAGGAGGACTGACTCAGAAGGAAGATGCTGTTGAGGAGCTCAGCAGGATTCATGCTGTTCTTGCTCTCTCAGTGCACTGTGTCCCTGGGCACCAAAGAGGCAGTGGTCCTGGCTAACACCCACCTTCTCTCCCAAGGAGACTACGAGAGACTGGGTAACGCCAATGAAAAAGGTACTCATGAAGACTGCGAGTGCTTTTGAAGTGTTATGTGTTTTACTTTATTGCTTTGCTGTAACATTTTCAACCAACATATATGAAAGTTAGCCCTGGAAGAATAATTTGCAATATGAACATGTCCTGCCACAAAGCCCTGAAGCTGTTTGTAGAAGTTGTTCTATAACGTTCACTGAGAAGGCCAACTGCGAGGGTCACTGTGTATATTGCTGGCTCAGACATCACCATATAAAATAGTTAAATAATCCTTTTATAAAATCATGGCATCAGATTTGGACTCAGGTAGGCTATGTCTACCAGGTAAATGTAATTTTTACTGAATTTTTCTCACAGAGATAATAAAATTGTCAAGCTTTTATTAAATAAAAATTACAAATACTCCACAGTTTAATGACGTAAGGACATGCCTTTCAACTCTATGGAGAAGTGAGTGATTTAAATTCATAAAAATATTTCTGAGTAACAGAACAATGAATACCATCCTTCTCTACAAAAGGAATTCTCTCTGCATACATATGTAATATGTATACTACATATTGCATGTAATATCTGTTCATACATATGTAAATGTATATTTAAATGAATTATGTTCTGGCTCTTAAGACAACTCAGAATCAATTGTAAAATTAAGAGCATTGTGCCCTAGTCTCAGAGATGCTTGATATTATACCATAGCAAGGAGTTATCTTATAAGCACGTTACATTTAAAAAAACCCAGTAAATATTTTAGCCCAATAGAGAGGGTCAACCCAAGCCTTATAAGCCATTTTTATTACCCTCTGAGTCTACTGGATAAGCAACAAAATGGAAAAGCACTTTAACCTATTTTCCTGATATTAGCGTTCAGCACTGAATAGAACTGTAGTTCTACCTGCAAATCCATGATAAAATTTAGCCTGGAGTTTGAGTGAAAAGAACTCATCCTAAGAAAATCCTCAGATGTTTATAAGCTTTATATTAACAAGAAATATGCTTTAATATCTCCCTTTTATCAATGAACACATGGCATACATTCCAGAATTTAATACGAGGATGTTAGAGGTGCCTGAAGTATAAATTGGTTCAAGAGAAATTAATTTGTTCGGTGAGGAAAAGACTAAGTCTAGTTATTAAACTCAATTGTCCTACAGATGGCACAGGGAATTGCAAACTTGCTGAGTACTCAAACTGGAAGAACACTGGTGGAAAAGGAATGATCTGTACATAGCTTTTGACTTTTCAACCATATTTCTGTCATAAATGCAAAGTCATACTTCTGTTGTATGACAGGGTAGCAACCCATTTTTTGAATTTCTGAATATTTCCTGCATGTTCCTCCCAGAAGTCTTCCCCCTTTAGCTGAGTAAGTGCCCATCAGCTGCAATGAAGTCAGTCAGCTTCCAGTCAAAAGAGTCATTCAGTCACTCGAAAGGACAGAGTTCAACTTCTGAAATTTATTATTTGAACAGAATTTGCTTAAAACTTTTTTTTGTGTTTTCTTTTTTACTCAGACTATCCAAGAGATTGTTTTGAGATTTTACAGCGCTCCAAAGGAAATTCTAGAGATGGCCTTTACATCATCCAGCCAAAAGAGGAACCAATTGTCGTCTTTTGTAACATGCAGGATGGTGGCTGGACAGTAATCCAGCACATTACAGCCAACAGTACTGTCGATTTTGACAGGACCTGGCAGGACTACAAATATGGATTTGGTTCTGTTCATGAGAACCACTGGTTAGGAAATGAATATATGCATCAGTTAACTGGCGGCTCAGTGCAATATATACTTGGAGTGAAACTTGTAAATCTAAATGCTGAAGTCAAATGGGGACAGTATGAGCCATTCCTTATTGAGGGAGAAGAGTCTCAATACAGAATCAGGGTTGGTCTTTACAAAGGCAACGCCACTGATGCACTGACCCTGGACACAGAAGCTTATCTCCATGACAACCAGAAGTTCACCACCAAGGACCGAGACAACGACAATTACTTTATGAATTGTGCTAAACTGGAACTCAATGGCATTCCTGGGGGAGGCTGGTGGTACGACGCATGTGCTGGAGCAAATCTAAACCGCAGGAACGTGATATACTGGCAAAAAGACTGCAACAAGCAACGCCCGTGCAAGTATGCATGGATGATGATCAAACCCACTGAGCACCACCAGCCATACCCTACCAAGGCCTGCTCCTGTCAGAAGGTTGAACTGTAGACAAGCCACGTGTATTTGACAGGAACATGGACTCCTTCTCCAACGACTGAAGTGAACTCACTGACTGAATAATCACCCTAAGTAACCATGATTGAAAATTTAAATTGGGCCTCTGCAAGGGCTTTATGATGACATATTGTTCAGGACTGGAACACGTCACAGAAATATGCCAACCATACAAGTGAGAAACTGTCAGAAACGGAGGCTTCTACCACAAGATTTAAATAACCAGAAGATTTAAATGATTCATTTTATACTATTTTAGCCATAAGACAAGTCCAGTATGAAATCCAGGATATGATGTCTTGTACAATATATACATGAATAAAAATGCATTTCAGAAGGTTTTGCTCTGGTGTCAATGTTCCTGACTGATTGCACATCTATAATTGCACATCTTCATATATCATGCAGGGAGGAAATTTCCAGTTAAATACCTACATTTACAAAATGCATATTGAAGAGTATTGTTTACCATAGGGCTTCAACAGGCCTTTTCTTTCTAATTTTAGTGAATGGTATTCTAATATTTAAAATTGCAATTAACTTCATCTCTCATGGCTTCTTTCTCCCTTCATTGACTGTTCTTTTATCTCTACTTTTTAATGATCCCACATACAATGAAGTATTCAGCACAGGCTTTTCTTTTCTTCCTTCATTTTAGAGCACTCAGCAGTAATGGGATTGTCAGCTTTCCCATTTAAAGTCACTAATCCAAAGCTTACAACCCCTCTGAATTTTTCCCCCAAGAAATTTAGTGAATACATTTTTTAAAAGATCAGATTGATATTGCAATTTTTTATTTATTCTTCCATTTTCCCCCTGAAGATTACTCCACTTTATTTACCATTATTTGACTGTTACTTCTCCCTGTTCCATGCTGTGCTTCAGCTTTTTCTTTTATTAATACCACTGTGAGAAAAGAAGAGAATGTTGCCTTTATTTCACATTTAATAGTTTCAATTGTTTTAGTACTCAACCTTGACATCAATTAAACAGTGCCTTTTTTTCTAATTATAAAATAAAATAAAATGTAATTATAAATTATTCTGTTTTAAAACAATAAACAAAAGTATTTCAATTTTTATAACCTTGAAGACCTTGTTTTCTTTTACCACTGTTTGAGTTGCTTCACATATTTCTTTATCATTGGAATAGCTGAATGACAACTGAAGAGTTTTTACTGTTGCGTTTACAAAATGTCAGGATAATAATATTATAGTGTGCGTTTTCTTAGCTATTTGTTAAAGAAACTCCACTAACAGATACTGTCAAATTCCTGCTTTTTAACTTAAAATACTATTTATAATTTTCATGAAAATTGCTTCAGAAAATAAATTCTATTGTGTTTCGAGAGGACCAAAACTGTCATGATTGCTTAAGATGAGAAACTATTAAGGAAACAGAAAAGCCAAGAAAGCAATTTTTATTTTCCTTGATGCACTGCAGCATTTTCAGAAGGAGATACGGCTATGTGATGTGGGTGAGGCCAACATAGCACACGTGCCAATTTTGCAGCATCTGATTTCTTTCCCCCCTGAATTTGTGTTCAAAGACGGAAGTGTGATAGGGGAAGAAATGGTTAGTACCTGAATTGAGTTTATATCATTGATTCAATTTAATATGGGTTCTGCACAATTCTATCAGGATGCCTCCAAAGTTGTGACGAGGATACAAGAAAATCACCTGAGTGCTGCCAGTCTCACACAGCTTTTGTTAGAATTCCTGGCCATATAGCCAGATGCTCACACACCTTCCAAAAATGTGTTTTTAATAACCTTGGCATGAGAGTGTGGAAGGGAGAGTCCATAGGCTTCATCTGATGATCAGAGGCAGGTAACCTCCTCTGCAGCACACCCTTAGACTGTTTTAGAGGGTTTTGGAGGAAAGGACTCTGCAAATAAGCTGTACAAATAACTTGGCCACCAGCAGTCCAAATCTAGCCGCCCAATGCTGGAGGGACTCTAGTATTAGCTGGAGCCCTACAAACTTCTGCACTGAATTCCAGTATAAAAATTAGATTTAAAATATAATAAAAACTCATTACAAGAAGTCTACCAGCAAAAAACCTGAGACATTTAATCAAACTCAGGGACTGAGCTGCATTCCACACTTCTAAACAAAGTATGGATGGAAATGACTATCGGGGCTCGGTTAGGGGCTAAGTACTGGATGAAAATTAGTAAGAATATTCTAAAACATCCACTAGCATAGAACCCTTACAAGTAGACTAAATTTTACTTCATAATTCCTTAGCAAAAGACTATCTTAACTGAACAGATTTTTTTCTTCCATTGCTGAACCTTGATCACCAGATACCCAGAACAATGTTGAAGGAATGTAGCCTTCAACACTGAATCAGTGAAATCACAGACAAACATGGGGGTTTCTTTTCTACCCACTCCTAAATTCTTTTGCCAATCACATTTCTCCTACTCTCTCTCTCTTAGCCTTTCCTGATTTTACTGCCTCTTGCAGTATAGGAAAGAAGGAGGGTCTTCCCATGAGTAATTGCTGAAACAAATTTATTTTGTCAAATAAAATATCCTTCCAAAATGAGTAAGTATGACAAGGTCTAGAGCAAAAGGTTCCAGCTCTAAGCACCTGTGAATGGGAGGCATGCTCCACTTTAACCATGCAATCTCCTAACAATACCAGTGAAATTGTTTTCTTTACCTCTGCTACTTTGCACTTCTCCTTATACTGTTTTCTCAACTGCAGGAAACATAAGCACACTCTCCCATGCAATACCACATTAATCAACTCAGAATTTATTTATTATTTGTCTTTAAAAATAATTCAGTTTTCATAGGAGAAAGTTCTTGCTGTAGTTTCTAATTTTCCAGACTTCCAGGTAACCTTATTTTTTATGTGCTAATGATAGATTTAAAAGCATGACAAAGTGGTTTTAAGGGCTAGCTGACTAATATTAATTTATTGATGCAATACTGTGCATCAAAACATTAGCAATGTTAGCTGCATGGCCTCGTTTTCTCCTACTAGAATTAACAAACAGTCCTTTAGTCACTCATGTCTTTTGCGTTTCAGAAGGAATCCGGCCACAGGCAGAGTGGGGGGCTGAATCCACCTGTGCTCCACAGCTGGAATCCTCCACTGTACCATCCCTCCACTCCTCCTCCCATAGCTACCTGATGAATTGCACACTAAAGAAGGCCTTATGGACAGCACGCACTAAAAACAACTATCTGATCTCCGCTACGTCTAGGTTGCTGCTCCATGTAAGGATTAAAAGATATTTCAGTTTCTACCTTGGCATTGTAATCCAGGAATTCAGTAAAAACCCCCAAATTTAAGAGATCTACTGAAACAGAAGCCATCAGGAACCAGGGTCTGGAGAAGTACCTGTTGAGAAGAAAACTTTTGAAGGATTTGAAATATTTGGTTTATTTGAGGAGGACTGACTTTGGTATATCAGCAGATACATGAAGAAACTAGTGACATTTAGTGACTAATGGCAAAAATATGAGTAAAAGGCATTGCTTTTAGTGAGTGTAACAAAGACTGAAGTTCCTTAATCCTGAAAAAATGCATTTACCAAGATGGAAAAAACAACTGTAACACCATCCCTTTCTGAAACCACTAATAGTCATAGATTATCTCCTGTTTTACAACATGATGTTATCAATTTTTACTTGTTTTAACTACTTATGGGGAACTATTAATAAAATCATAAACAAGAAGCTTATTAAAGCTTAAGGTTTTATGACACTCAACTGTCATATGCCTGTGGAAGAACATTTCTTACGGGGTTCAAAGGGCAGCAATGGAGATTTGGGGGGGACCACATAAGAAACAGAGTGGCCTCCTACTGACTCGCTGGGGGTAAAGCCAACTAGTTAAGTGAAAAGACACAGTATCCTTTTTTAGAGTTAGGGTTCAGCCTGTGTTTCAAAACAGAGAAGCTACTGACTACCCAGCAGCTCCAGGAGCATTACAGGAGCGGTCCTTTGCAATGCTCTTCACTCTAAGTAGTCACAGAAAGTGCACAACTGTATCCAGGTGTTCTACATCTGTTCAAAAATTCTGGGAACGCTTCCAAGTATTCATCTACAAGCATAAATTATATTTGCAAAAACTGAATGTTAGTTGATAAATTATGGGGATCTGGAATATGTAGGGAGGCTGGCATATATGAAAAGGGAGAGACAAAAATCATATCCCCAGTTTGTGGGAAAATTCAATACTTGAAAATATAAAAGGTGCAGGGTCTCTGAAAAGCTTAGTTAGGGATGCATATTTATGCATCTCAATTGATAATACATACATATCTATACATATGTATGTGTATGAAATTATGCATAACCAAAACGTAATTTTACAAAAAGCATTTCATTAGTCCATGACAATAACCAATTACAGGATCAGTAAAAATTTCATTAAAAGGACAGAAATACAGATAACAAGGTTGTCTTACACTGCAAAAGTCCCACAACACTTTTTAAAGGTACAAAATATAATCAAGTACTAACAGATACTCCGATGAGGACCACATTTGTCTTTTTGTGGTTTTGATTTTTTTCAAGAATAAACATCCTACATAACAATAAAGCAACACACACCTCTTTATATAATTCTTGATATTTACAATGTACTCACGTGTGGCCATGTAATCTCTCACATGGTTAGGTGCTAGCAGCATAATTTGAGCATATATTTCACAATTACATTGAACCAACATTGTTGCATCCATCACTGTGTATTCTAATACATTTACTGAGCAGAGAGTCCATAAACATTTACAGAACATTCTGGATCAACAGACGTCAAAAACAACAAAAAAATACCCCATTTAATTTCAATAGGAGCCAATGCTTCATTTCAGCAATAACAGTGCAGCTAGCAGGAACTGTTACTACCTCATAAATTTTGCCTTTAACTACAGCTTGTGCTCCCAGAGAGACATGTTCATTTGCTAAAAATCAAACATAGTTTACTGAATGACTGGTCTGATGTAATATAAAATAAACCCACTCTAATAACCAATTTGTACATAGTTACTGTACACAGGAAAAGCTCTGGATAGTGACAGAGCAAGGCCGATGAAAGAGTTTTTATAAAGACCTCTGCTTTCTTTTCATAAGTAATCATATGCTAATGCACAAAAAATAATAGGCACAGTATGGTGCATTACAAAATCAATCATGTCAAGTTAGAGAACATATTTTTACATTAGTACACTGCTAATCTTTCACTGACAAAATTTTCCCCTGTGGACACTGGGGCTAAAAAAATGTTAATTACTTGTACTGTGATTGTTGACATGGAGGATTTATCTATCTGTAGGGAAACATTCTGATGGTATGATAATTTAATAAGTTATACAAACAATTTCACTGAGAGCAATGGTACATTCATGATGACTTATACAATCCCTGAAATGTGCAACTGGGTAATGTCACCACTGCAATGTCCCACTAAAGTGTATAATAGATATAATATGAAGATTGTCTCAAACTAATATTCCAAAGTATCTCACTCAGAATCTTGATAGAAAGGCTAGAACTGAATCTGAACTTTGTGTACGTGAAGATCTTTCTCATTTCTTCATAAACATTTTTCTTTAGGACTTCCACACCTCATGACTCCTGTTGCTGTTAACTTTGTTTTCTCATGACCTTTTCTGAAGCTTCGTGTTTGTTCCCACCAAAAGGAGCCAGGTCACCAGCTCCGTTCCAAAGGCCTTCTGCTGAAGGCAGCCCCTTGCTTACCCACTCACTCGGTCAGTGCTGCAGGGCTCCTGCCAATCCAACACAGACATCAGGCAGGCACAGGCAGTTCAGCTCTGGCACCAGAAGCCCACACAAATCTCAGCTAGTGGTCAGTCTCAGCACGTAACTAGGCCAGTACAACCCAGCCCCAGAAGCCACAGCCACCAGAGGGGTTGACTCCAGCCACATCTGTAGCAGACGTGGTTTTGCTGGACCAAAAGAGGGTGCCTGAAGATAACTCATGTTTCCAAGCACCTGATGTTGACTAGTATTTGTAAAGCTATTTAAAGACAAAGAATACAAAGTGTTCTTAATAGTTTTATAGAAACACTAAAAAGTTGCTTTAAAAAAATCTTTCCTTTTTAAAGGATGCCAGTTCTCTCACTGTTTAGATACAGGCAAATGTCATGGAAACTTTTGGAGCAAGGTGTAGCGCAACAAAGGAGACTGCAAAAAAGACTTTCCTTGTTTAGATAGACTGCGTCCATTATGCTTTACAGTCAGTTCTGATTTGTAACATTATTACTGTTGAATAAAATTTTAAAATTTCCTTCAGAGGTACTTGGAACTGGAGAAATTCAGAAGTATCTTCTAACTATCACCATTTTTACAAATGACCGTGACTTGCATGATGGAACTGAGATTGGGATTGGCTTCTTCATGTATAAAATACATTATGTATTTCTCCCACTATGACCCCTTCCACTACAAGCCCTTCCTAAGTCTCCACAAGAGTCATCCTTAAAGTGGAAATTTTCTCAGTATTATATTCTCCTATAATAGGTGTGTTCATTTGGTGTATTCTGAATCTCCCTAACCATTTAGTATCGGGGATTACAGCATTTACCCTTTAGATAGTCCTTGTTTCATCTCAACAGGCGATGGTAAAGCCTCAAAACAGAAGTAGCACAGGCTGCATTGCTTGGTACATTGAAAACTAAATAAACAGCACAATAGCAAAGAACTATAGGAAGAAACAGTTCTGATCTACAGAGAGACAGACTGGATGACCTAACCTGATGACTGGATGACCATCCTAGACTAATTGCTAGTAGTTTATAATTTATTCTACCTATTCTCAGGCTGAAAGAAAGGACATAAGACACCAAACACAATAATTGTAATGCAATTCTACTGCATAGTCAAAAACAACCTGTGTTGCTTATAGCAGCCACTGACTTTTTTATCCCAAGCACACTACTTTCATGCAAAATTTAACTTTTCAGCAGATTTTTTTAATCACTAGACACAACAGCAACAGCTTTGAATAGACGGAATTTGCTAGGTTACATCAATATCTATAGTTCCTGTTATTCCTTCTACAAGAACAATTATGGCAGTCTGGTATTGCCCTGCCAGTATAGTTTCTCTTCCACTTTTTTCTTCTTCCACTGGCAGAAAAGCAGCATCTTAAAAGTCTTCCTGAAAGTTTTATTACAGAGGGCATAACAAATGGGGTTAACAGTGCTATTCACATAGCACAGCCAATATCCAAGGTGCCACAGTGTCAGGGGAATGCAGTCAGAGCAAAATGTGGAGATCAAAACCATGATATTATACGGAGTCCATGTGATGATAAAAGCCAAAAGAATGGCACTCAAAGTCTGTGCCGCCTTGCGTTCCTTTATAAGAACCATCCGTTTCCTTTTGGTGATTTGGTTATTTATATTTGGATCCACGCTTTTGATGGAAGGGTCCTTTGACAGAGCAGCAGAACAAGGAGTTATTTTCACTTTTCGGCAACCATTGTTGGCTTCCTGGGTGCCATCAGCCTTAACCACCAAACGGAATTTATAGGCCACACATTTTTTACTTTTCTGTACGTCTTCTTTGGCAGGTGACAAAAAATATTTCTGGTTCTCAAAATCATTTCCTTCAGGTTGGTCTTTGACAACGACATCTGTAGTCTCATTATACTCTTCCGCCTTACTTTTAGATGGACTTTTGTAAGTTACTTGGAAAACTGAGTCAGTGGCAAGTTTATCCTCGTCTTCGGACGATGCGTAGCTGCTGCAGGTGGTTAACTGGTCAGCCTTAGCCCAGTCCATACAAGTACTCGCTGCCTGAGAGGCCTTTGCTGTAGCTGACGTACTTCGACTAGATGAAGACCACGAAGCCTGACACCTATCTCTTTTGACTAAGTTTTGTTGCTTGCAACTGAAGCAGGACTTCAGGAGAGTTTTCTGAGGCTTTATTGTCTCAAACTCTGCCACAGACTCTGAGCCCTGCAGTTCAGCGAGGTCCTTGGTGCGTTTCTCCGTCTCTTTATAAATGCGGCAGTACAGAATGGTCATCACAGACACCGGAATGTAAAAAGCAGCAATTGCAGTACCAAAGGTAATAATGGGTTCATATAGAAACTGTATCTGGCACTCTTCAGGTGGTACTGTTCGTTCACCCACAAAATACTGCCAGCACAAGATTACAGGTGCCCACAACATGAAGGAAATTAGCCAAGCCATACCAATCATGATGCCAGCTCTTCTGGGTGTGCGTTTGGCCCTGTAAGTTAAAGGCCTTGTGATGGAAAAATATCTGTCAAAACTGATGACTAGGAGGTTCATTACTGAGGCATTGCTAGCTACATAGTCCAGTGCTAGCCACAGGTCACAGGCAAGGCTTCCAAGAGTCCAATGACCTATCAGTATGTAGGATGTATAAAGGTTCATAGAAAATATCCCAATGATGAGATCTGCACAGGCAAGGCTGAGCAAGTAATAATTGTTGACAGTTTTGAGCTGACTGTTAACCTTAAAGGATATCATTACAAGAATATTTCCCACTATGGTTATTAAGCTTACAATTGCAGTTACAGTGGCAATAGTAATGACTTGCCAGAGGCTATGCCCTTCTAACTGCTTATGGTTGATGGATGAACTGTTTACAGCAGTAGAATTGCTGAATAAATTGACTTCCATTCTTGTCCTTGGTTTATTGTCATCAGGACCTTAGCACTGTTGCATACTGCTTTCTGTACTCAGAAGCATCCTTTCGGAGATAGCTATAAAGATCAAAGGAAAAAAATTGGAAAATGTAAGTAGCTCATTAAATAGCACAGCCTTCCATTAGTTACCATGAAAACACTTGTAAAACAACCTATCAAATTATTTGTGTTCTCTTTTTGCATTTTGATTGTTATTTCTACCATTGTGAACATAAGTAAAACATACAAATGTACATCCTACAACAATGTGCTCTGGCATTTTATGACATTTCAAAATGCAGTCTACCTATTATCTCATAAGACAGTCAACCACACCAGCTCTTACATTTTGAATACCTTAGGAACGCTGCACATATTCTCAAAGACAGACATTTAAAGTTTAGCAGTGCAATAAGACAGTAAGTCGTTGTGTTGTGTCCTACAGTACTATTTAAAAGGCATGTCAAGGTTTCAGAAATTATCTTTGAAAAATTTGTAAAAGTTACCAACAACAGAAAGAGAGTAAGAGAATACTGGGGATGCGTGGGGAGTTAGGAACCATATTGGCATGGTGACAGCAAGAAACAGTTAGGTGTTAGAAGTCCTTAAGGCAATTGAGGGGCAATCTTTGAGCAAATGAAGCAGGCGAGGCCAAGAAGATGTTTGTGGAAAAATAAGTTAGGCAAGAAAGACTCTTCTCTATTGAGTGATCTTAGGACAGAGGAGACTGATGGAGTTAAGCATGGAAGTAGAGTCTGGGTAGTTTGGATGAGTGAATGATAGGATTGAGGACACAGAGGAGTAAACTGAAGAGGAAGAAACAGAAGATAACCACAGTGGTAAAAAATGCAAATCTAATAACCAATTCAAAATACCAATTTAATACTGGCATAAGCAGCAAAAGGTGAAAACAGGACCACTCTATTAATGCATACATGCCGCTGACGTCCATTGCTTTCTGCATTCCTCACTGCTATTTCTTGTGCCAGTGAACCTGTATTAGACCAAGTTTCTTCCAAAGATACCTGCTGGGTTTTGAGTAATTTCTTCACATCAGGTGATGCTAATCACTTATTTGATGATTAGTCTCACTAAACTGTGTAATTTTGAACTAGTCAAACAGTATTCAGTTTTTAAAGTCAGAAATGAAAGATAAATTATTAACAGATTTTTCTACTGGAGGTGTAGCCAGTGTAAAACTGGTATGATCTCTTTTTTCAAAGCAGACATAGGTTCAGCTAAAATTATCACATGAATTACCTATTAAAGTCCATTTCTAAGTCTTTAAGATTCTCTCTGCATCAGATGTCTATTATATGGTCCTCCCTATCCATCCACACCACTTCTGTGTGTTTTCATCTTTCATCCTAACTCTCATAACATTGTTTTCTTTGGTCTCGGCAAGTGTCTTTTGTTAACTGCAAGCTTTTACAGACTATCTCTTTGCCTCATCTGTCTTTTGTACCAAGTAGTTGTGTCCTGTCTCACACCAGCTCAATACAATTTTTTACAGCCACTAGTTTCAGAAAAGCATGTAATTTTCTTTCTTTGTCCTGCTTGTCCGGGGAGGTTACCAGTCCTGGAGGTGTTTAAGAGGTGTCCGGACCTGGCACTGGTTTAGTGGTTTAGGGGTTACAGTGGTAGTTCTGGCTTGCCAGTTGGACTTGATGATTTTACAGGTCTCTTCCAACCTTGATGCTTCTATGATTCTTATTTGCTTTTACTGTTTCCTTCACTTTTTTCCCAGGTCTCCTAAATACCCACAGAAGTGTATCATGTTTCTACTTCAAACCCTGCTTAATGGTGATTTCTTGTTGTGATGAAACTGGATAACAGTAAGTTTCCTGATGTACTGAGACTTCTGCCCATCGTACTTCTCAAAATGGTTCTCCTCCATCTGTGTGTCTGTCATGTCCCCTTTTATATTTAAATGTTTGTGCATCTGTATTCTGCTTATACACAGTAGATACTGAGCCTAATTCAACAGGATTCTAGTTCACGTATAGACCTTGCAGACTAACAACAATCATAGTACATGCATGCTGACCATCTGTACACTTGGCTCTCTCTCTCCAACCTCCAGAGCCAGTCTAGCAGCCAAGAATAGCTGAAGTGCCTCAGCAGTTCTCATTAGTCCTATGCAAAGAAAGAAATTTCATCCCGGTACTGCATTCTGCAAAGACTTCTCCCAAGTCAGAGCTGTCTTGGTGCACTGGCTTTACAAATCTTTACAAAAATTTTAAGGGTAGGAATTCAATTCATGTGAAACAAAGGTGTGTGGAGCAGCTGCATGGCTGTGGTAGGTAGCTGAGCTGTGAGAGAGGAATCTGTGCTTCTGCTACCTCATGTGGCTTATGCTTCTTTTTCTGTGGACAGTCAGCAAGCTTGTTCTGCACATTAAAAGCTCCATGTGACTAAACTGGCAAGCATGGCAGTGTGGTGGTGGGTTTAGTGTGGCAATGTCAGGGGACAGTGAGGGCTGTTTGCTCTGCGAGGGAAGGTGAGGACAATGCCAAGGCAGGTGGGAGCTGAGACCTGACCAAGAAGCAGCAGGATGAGGAGAAGTTTGGTTCATGAGAAGGCCAGAGACAGTGATAGTCCAGTGCTTGCACAGCAAGTCTGTAGTGATGAGGCAGGTCCGAGACCAAGGCAGGAAGCCCAGCCAGCAGGTCTGAGTCAGGGTCTGAGCCAGGATTGAGGAGATAAAAGGCCAGGTGTAGACGTAGCTGCTGCCTGGCTGTGATGTAGCACAGGCAAGGGCCAGTGGTACAACCTCAGCTTAAAAGCAGTTCCCAAGGAAAAGGAGAGGGAAGCCCTAATTTCTAGCTTTCTTTGACAAGTCTTACCAGCAGAGCAGCTGCCCTTGGACTTTTGCAAGATGTCAGCTAAGGCTAGAGAAGGTCTTAAAAAGACGCCAGCTATGAATATCAGGCACATGAATAAGCCTTTACAAACTACATTTGCCTAACACCTGGATTTGAGCAGCCATGTAGAACAACTTTAGATTGTTTCAACTTTCTGCCTTTTTTTTGCCAGAAGATGGCACTCGTCTCAGAAGAGGGAAGACTCGAAGTTGTACAGATGCTGTGGTCCGTAATGTTTTGTCTTTGCCATAGATACTAAGTGTGTCCCCCTCTTAGGTCACTTACATTCCCTAACATTGGCAATTAGGAAGAAAGACTGCTCAAACTACGACATGTGGATTGCAGACTTCAGAGCAACAGAAGAAGCAGAAATTGTTGTTGTTGTTGTTGTGACACAGTTGTTCTTGGTTTAAACTGACATGGGTTGGAGAAATACTGATAATATGTTATGGAAGCTACATAATTTCTTAATAAATTTCTTAATAAATTTCTTAATAAATTTCTTAATAAATTTCTTGATAATTTCTTAATAAAAAGCACTGGTTTTATCATTATGCAAAGTGTTCCCTCCCTAATGGGCTATTTTACTGTGATGTCTATAAAGCTGGCAATAGCTGACCTACTAGCATGCAAAGATCTCTTCTTGGCATGTTGACCATTCTCGTCATCTCTTCATACTCTATCATCTTTTGTTTCATAGGTCTGTGTTAACACTTTGTGGCGTTACCTTTTGTCATCTATTTGTGTATCACTCAAGGCAATAGAGCCTTCTGTGTGCTATGGTAACATAATTTATGGTAATTGTCTATCATAAGAGACGATAATAATAGGGACATCAAAATTAAATTACAAAATCAAAATGCATATCTACAGTATCATGACTTTGCTATGTCTCATAATTATTAATGCATAATGTTCACACTTGTGAGTTCTAATGGTATTTGTTATGTGCTGCCAAGTAGTAATGACATTTTTTCAGTCTATCTGTAAGTATTAATTAATGAGAGTTGTTAAATTTGTACATAAAGTCGGCTTACAGTTATCTGCAGGCAGATTGTTCGTGTCACAGATTAATTGCACCACAGATGCAGGCACAGCTTGGGTTCACCAGGTTTTATTAGCTCTATCTCATTCTGAGTCTGTCAGACCTGTGCTTGGATATCTTTGCAACGTGCTTGCCAATGCTGCTCCCTGTTACTTTATTTATTTGCTTGTGTGCTAAGCTAATTTACTGATTTGCTATACACTGTGCCCTGGAACTCAGCAGACCATAACACAGGTAGTTGTGTAGCTACAGTACAGCCCACAGTTTTGCAAAATGGGAGTTCTGGTCACATTTTGCTTGAAGGACTACTGGGTTGAACAACCCTTCAAAACCAGATTGATACTTTCATGTGTTGTCAAATGACAGCCTGTGTGCTCAAGAGGCATCAGGCAAGCCGGTGTCAGGAAACTGGTGAACTTTCCCAAGAACAGCATGGGTGACTGCTTAGTTTAAGAAGAGTAGGGCAAACCAGCCTTGCACTATGGCATGAAGCTGTTCCTGTGTCTCTGCTCTGTGTCCTGAGAGGAGGATGCTCCTCAAGAGGCTGCGGAGTCAGCTCACAGGGTTACTGTAGCGCAGGCGACTGTGTAACACCCTGTCAGCCTGGGATCAGTCGCTTTTCCCCTCATTTGCTACAGAAAGCCAAGGTCCTGCACTTGGGTCACAACAATCCCATGCAGCTCTACAGGCTGGGGCAAGAATGGCTGGAAAGCTGCCTAGAAGAAAAGGTTCCTGGAGGTGCTGGTTGACAGCACCCAAACACGAGCCAGCATGTGCCCACGTGGCCAAAGAGGCCAACGGCATCCTGGCCTGTATCAGCCATAGTGTGGCAGTGATCATCCCGCGCCCTGTACTTGGCACTGCTGAGGCCATGCCTGGAGTCCCGTGTCCAGTTCTGGGCCCCTCGCTACGAGGACACCGAGGTGCTGGAGCAGGTCCAGAGAGGGCAACACAGCTGGGGAAGGGTCTGGAGCACAAGTCCTGCGAGGAGCAGCTGAGGGTGATGCGTTTGGTTAGTCTGGAGAAAAGGAGACTCGGGGGACCTCATCGTTCTCTACAACACCCTGAAAAGGAAGCTGTAGTGAGGTGGGGATTGTTCTCCCTGGTAGCAAGTGACAAGACGAAATAGCTTCAAGCTGCACTGGAGGAAGTTTACCTTGGGTATTAGATATAACTTCTTCACCAAGAGGGTGGTTAGGCATTGGAACAGGCTGCCCAGGGAAGTGATGGAATCACCTTCTCTGGAGGTATTTAAAACCTATGTAGATGTGGGGCTTATGAACATGGTCTAGTGGTGGAAGTGGCAGTGCTGGGTTAACAGCTGGACTCAGTGATATCCAAGGTCTTTTCCAACCTAAACAATGCCGTAATTCATCTGGCTTTAGCTAAACATTTTTCTGTTTTTATTCACACATGTGGATAGCGATTTGCCCCTCCCTGCTCGTCTGTCCCCGCCGGTGGCCCGGGCCCGGCCCGGCTCGGGGCCGCCCACGGG